>CM040246.1:25684604-25880904 GCA_022545495.1 Chrysanthemum lavandulifolium
TGTTTGTTCTAATTCGAATCTTTGATTTTGTGCCCTAATGATGACACTCGTATTTGTTTTATTTCGAATCAAATATTTAAACGATTTTGAGTTCGTTTTTCTGATCCTGTTTGGATTGGGTAATGAAACTGGTTTCGGAAAATTTTTTGCGAGTTTGATTTGTTGCCGGGTTGTGAGTAATCACCAAGTGATTATACCCCTGTTGCGACAAACGTTGAGACACAAAAATGACGTCGGGATTTGTGTTCTTAGCGATTTGCAAAAAATTTTATTTCGAAACTTGGTCTGTTTTTTATTCTGGAACTTGTACGAGTCTGGGTAAATGATGATTGTTGGTTGATAGACCAAACCGCTCTGATACCAATTGTTGGCCTTTATAACGGGATCTATGGTCTAAACGTTTCAATCACTTGTATACCGAATGAATATTGTGCAAAGATTAAGTAAACTGTAAATATGTCTTTGTAATAATCAAATATGTCATCTATTCTTTACAAACGAATGTACTGTCTATATATAGTAATGAAAGGGTACAATGAACCATTGTGTTGGTTCGTTGCATAAGAGCAGTTATTGATAACTGCTTTGTAACCGTTGAGTAAACTGCTTTGTTGACTTTTCTTATGGTTGACTTTTGTTGACCGGGTCATATGGGTTGTGACGGGTTTAGTGTTGGGTCGATGTGATTAACCCAATAGGGGCGTGAGTTTACGCCAGTGGGGATAATGCCGGGTGGGGTAATTAAGATTGTTAGGGAAAACCCGACGTCTGCGATAGTTAGGTTTGCGGGTGGGAGCGTTGAACCGGCTCATCATTATACTTATGGTCATGATGTGGTGGTGATTAAAGGGAAGAAGATTGTTTGGAATTTGAGTAAAGGTGGAAGGTTCGAGTTGGGTGTGGGAGATTACTTATTTACGCCTGGTGGTGATGTTCATAGAGTTAAGTATCTGGAGGATACCGAGATTTTTATAAGGTGGTATGGTGGTTGGGATATTGAGTTGGATGAAGATCTTGCTACTGCAATTTCTAGTTTGGAGAAAGAAGCGTAATGTTGGTTTTTGGTATCACGTTTGCAAGGTGATTATCTGATTATTGCGTTTTTAGATATGAGTGTTCAGACGAAGAGTTGGATACCATTTGATCCTGGTTAGTTAAACGCCAGAATCTGTTTTGAGAGTAGTTTATCCGCATTTGGTTATATGAATATTCCAAATTTGCATAATGTGTAACATGTATGTTATAGACTCGTGTTGATGAATAAAAGTGTTATACTATACTAATGTTTGTGTTATTGTTTTGTGCTCTAACATATGATCCTTTGGTGGTATGAACTATCTTTTGACTTTTTGTTTGAACATTTTTGGTTGATTCTTCTACTCTATTAAAGAGAGATTTTGATGTGTCATAGTCGAGTTGATACATTTTAAAGCGACTATTTGTTGCTAGTTTTGTTTGGTTTACAGATACTTTTGGCAATAAAATATAAGAATCATGCTCATACAGTTTAAAACTTTCATTGTTTCACTAGTTGACTCTAAATGGGTGATTGATTCATTGACTTTATGTATTTGGGGTTTTGATGTTCACAACACTTGCAACATGATTCACGTAACTGAAAATGATACATTTTATGGCAGCAAATGATATGACAAATTCTGCTCCACAAATATATAACGCAGATCATGATACATACGGTTTCAGGTCACAATTGAAATTTTTTATACCATAATGAATCAGTGGTTTGATAACTTAAGTTAGTAAATACAAGAGTACAGCCACAGGAATGGGTCAGTTTCAGTTGTGTTCATCTCCAATGGGTCATATCAAAATATCAGCTAAAGAGGAACATATAAAAAAACCAGTAGGGAAAGTACTGTTAAACTAACAGTGAATACCACCAATTTGCATACCAAAATAAAACCCGATATACATTGTGTTCCTCATCTAAATAATACCAACCCATTGCATTGCCATACTAACTGAGAATATTTTTTTGAAGAAATTGATTTGCTTTGTCATTCTGAAGAAATGATGCTTTTAAATGTGTCACCTCTTGCATTGCACATCTTAGTCTGTACGATAATCTAAGTTCTTTTGTTCTTTTGGAATCCTCTTATTTTGACCATCTCTTGTTTTGACCATCTATTGATTGAACTTATCAATTGACAAAACTTTGGCTTAAATGTTGATTCAAATCTTGCTGCCTTATATGTTAACTTGATGATATGAAAAAACCCTGTGGTGACCAACTAGTAGAATCGTTTTTGTTGTTCGGGCTAAAATGAGCACGAGAAGCTAAATTGTTGCTGTCTTCTTTTTTGGCAGTGGGAATTGTGAGATCTTCTTTTGGTTGTCTAAATTTAAGAGATGATGAATAAACACTGCATGATCATTATTTCTTTATCTGTTTACTTTTTTTTTTTTTTTGGTAAACATGATTTCCGGCCTTTTGAGAGATAGTTGCATCATCTACATCAAATGCTGCTGCTGCACCTTCGAAATCTGGCAAGGGTGGAAGAAAGAAGAGATAGCTCCATCAGTTTGCAGCTTTCACAACAAATTTTCAGCTGGCACTGTCCTTTTTGTTTGTCTTTACTGGGACCTCCTGTTTCTATATACAACTGCTTGTAGTTTAAATTAGGCCCTTTGGCCGGTTAATTGTGAACCGTTATAGACGCTTACTATGTGGCAGGTGTTTGATATTACTTAAACTGAATGGTGTTCTTGTTTGAGTTTATGTTTATGGTACCCTGTTTGTTCTTTTGTGTATTCTTAAGTTGCAGAAATTTTCATATAATTTTTTTGACTTTTGTAGGCCAACTGAGCAAAATTCAACTTCAAAATTATGATGACAGGTCTAACTTATGTTTAGGAAAATAGCAACCCTTGTCAACACTTATGTTAACAACTAGAAGTTTGGCTTGCACCACTAATAGTCAAGTGACACCTTTGAATAATGTGAGATTGTGAGCAAATCTTTGACATTTGAGATCCTTCTTCTCTGCCAGGCCATAAGTACATGGCAAAACCAGAATATAAAATGATCTTAAACATCACCTACATTCATTCCCAAACTAGAGCATGAACCAAATACAAACCTGAGTTTATTGATTTGAAAATGCCAGTGAAAGCCTAAGACAACATACTTCTTTAGTTTCACAAACTAATAAGTTGATTAAAGAATCAGTCTGGCCCTAAGTACAACTACAAAACATAATATTAAGCTCTCAAAAGCTTCTATTGTTACTAACATGGTACTCGTTTGCTGGCAATCAAAGATTATGTCTGGGATAAGTTTTTGAATTGTGTTGGAAAGATAGTAAACTTGAGGAGCTATGGTAATTATGGGTTCTGCCAGGCACAATAAAAAAAGATCAATTTCAAGATAAAATAAGCGTGTAACCAAACAAATCAATCCGCCCAACACCCGTGGCTTATCTTCATAACAATCACTTCAACAAGTCTTGTTGCTATTGCTGAATGCCCAAAATTTCAAAGTTTGAAAACGCATATGCAGAAACAGAACGCTAGCTAGTATATAAAGCCATAAAAAGAACCCTTTAACTTAAATAGCTTCCATTAGAGCATGGTTTTAAAACCAAATTGGGAAACAAGTCTAAACAATGTACATGATGAGATCAAGGATCAAGTACAGCATTTATAACATCCTAAAGCATCCATATTTAATAAAAACAAAAGGAAAACTAATGCACCTAACAATCCAATAATTGAAAGGGTATGCATTATCACAGCAATACAAGGAAAAAGAAAACATGACAATGATCTCAAGATGAATTCAAGTCGAACACATTTAATGGAAATGTAGAGTATAATAATCATTCTTGAACCTTACATCTACACATTTATCTTCCATTAAATTTGACAATTTCTACTTGGATCTGCTGAATTTTGGCGAGACAAGGCTTTCCGCATAATCACCTATATAGAACCTGATTTTCATAGAAGAAAAATCAAAACTTTTACAGAAAGTTTGTTCTTCAACATCATATATCCCCAATAGATCGCTGGTTAGACACATAACTTTCCCGTTCTCATAAAAAACTATGGGTGCATGCATTGGAATTTCATTGATTCTATTGACTAAAATCTTTGTCCAAGATTCCTGTACCCCGTACTCATTCATCAGCCAGACATCACCTTTCAGTTCATCGAATATCACAAGCTTTTCACCCAGGGCAACAAGGTTCGTTTCCGAAAGAGCAAAATTGATGTCTTCATTATACAAATTGGGTGGGGGCAGTTCACTTAATTTCTCATCAGCTAAACTAAAAGCAACAATAACCGACTTAGAATCACTGCCCAAAATCCAATGAAGAAATCCATTAACAGACACACCTGACAACCGGCTAAAACGATAATCACGATATCGTGAATGACTGATCACCTGCTTCCAAGTATTTGTTCTAAGGTTATACACATACACATTCCCATAGTAATTTTTAAAACGTGAGAAAACAACGACTTTGTAATCATCTGATACGGAATCATAACCAAATCCTTTGACACCAGAATATTCTTTTTGACTTGAGGTTGGCAATTCCACATAATCTTTAGTCGTTAGATTTATAACGATACCGGTATAATCTTTGTAATCCAAGTTTTTATAACCAGAAGCTAAAACAAGACCATTGACAGAACCATCTATACAAAAATTATGTAATTCTAAGGGAAGCTTGGTTAGTGTTGGCACAGCTACATGGTAATTGTATGGGACTGAATAAAGTGAACCATCTTTAGACTCGAAGACGAAGCGATTTATGTTAAGTGTTTTTTGATGAGTTTGGATGAATTGGGGTTCTGAAAGTAAAGATAGCCATTCCTTTGAAACGCAGCGGAGCCGACCTACCGATTTGGCTGGAAGATGGCATAGAATGTGGGTTGTGATGATATCCTGTGGAATCATTGTCATGGACGCCATTATATTGTTATCTCACAATCTTAGGGTGGACTGGTGGAGATCAATACCTTATAAGTATACGTATAATCATAGAATGCATGGGCTCCAAGTTGACCGAAATAATTGATTTAATATGTCAAAGCCCATTTGCCCCAAGTAGAGGCACTGATTATACGTACTATTCCTATTTCTAGTTTCATATATCACAACATCCTATGTTTTTCAAGAACATATATTTCCACCTGGTTGACAGAAGCTTAAGCCCTTAGATATACTTATGTTTGTTAGAGTTCTCTTGGTCCTTGATGCAAGCCAAATAAGCAAAGAGCCCAAACTTATTATGAACCAGGTGAAGAGAAAGAGCACTAGAGAGACACGTGTACCAGCAAAATTAAGGGAACAACTTCATAGCAGTTTGCACTATTGGCTAATATTTTGCAATGTCGTGTGTTAGTAGTTATGTATTCAGTTATTGCTTTATGTTTAAATATGTTATGTAATGGACGAGTAGGCAAGATATGCCCATTTTTATCAAATCTCTTTCCCTCTTAAATCTTCTCTTCTTCCTTCTTACATATCTATCTTCCACTATTCTATTAATTCACCTTTTTAGTAGTTATATAGGTTGCATCATTGGTGCTTTCATCGAGCCTACTCACAATGGGTGAAGGATCTGTAACTCGATACAAACACTACAACACAACAGGGCTAATGCAACGGTCAAAATTCGTTGCAAATCTGTTGCAAGCGGCTATTTGCAGCGGTTTTGACTGTTACAAAAACTCCATGCAAATTTGTTTTGCAGAATTTGCAACAGGCAAAAAATAATTATAACGACCTTACAGCGGAAGAAAAGCTGTTGGAAGTTAGGGACTTTGTGCAAAAAGAGAATTTGCAACGGTAATTATAAAAAGCAATTTGCAACGATAAACTTTTGCAACGAGTTTTGGGGCCGAAATATTTTGCAACGATTGGCAAGACTAAAACTTGCAACGAAACTTTTTCCTTGCAAACTCGTTAGAAAATTTGTTTTCAAATTCATAAATTCAATAATCCAAAACTAAAATTTTCAAGATACATATATAGTACCAAAATTAGGGTGAAAGCTAAAGGTACGCAACGTACTTATTCAGAATTACACATCTAGCTAATATATTTTGTTAAGGGTCAAAGCTAGCTAACATACTTTCAAATTGATGCCTACTTCATTATACAAATTGGGTGGCGGCGAGTTCACTTAATTTCTCATCGGCTAAACTAAAAGCAACAATAACCGCTTTAGAATCACCGCCCAAAATCCAATGAAGAAATCCATTAACAGACACACGACAACCATTAAAGCGACAATCACGATAACGTGACCGGTGATCACTGCTTCCAAGTATTTGTTCTAAGGTTATATACATACACATTCCCGTAGCGATATTCAAAGCGAGAGAAACCAACAACTTTGTAATCATCGATACGGAATCATAACCAAATCCTTTGACACCAAAATATTCTATTTGACTTGAGGTTGGCAATTCCACATAATCTTTAGTCGTTAGATTTATAACGATCTGGTATAATCTTTGTAATCCAAGTTTTATAACCGAAGCTAAAACAAGACCATTGATGAGAACCATCTATACAAAATTATGTAATTCTAAGGGAAGCTTGGTTAGTGTTGGCCTTGCTTCATGGTAATTGTATGGGATGAATAAAGTGAACCATCGCTAGACTCGCAGATGAAGCGATTTACATTAAGTGTTTTTGATGAGTTTCGATGAATCGGGGTTACGAAAGTAAAGATAGCCATTCCTTTGAAGCGCAATGGAACCGACCTACTGTTTGGTGGAAGGCGGCATAGAATGCGGTGGTGATGATATCATGTGGGATTATTGTCATTGTTATACCACTGTGTTCTTGAGTTTTCTTATTAAAGAAAAGTAAAGTAGTCCCAAAATTGGGAGGAAACACTTTACTTTAATATTAAACAAAATAACACTAGTTTACATTCCATTTCCTTTTTTTTTCCTCCTTAACTACTACTCAAGAACACACCCTCCTATGTTTCATTTTCATTTTCTTCCTTGACCCAAACTCGAGAACACAATGATTGTAATATAACAATGACAATAATCCCACACTAAAACAAAATCCAAACCTATAATTTATTTATCACAAACACACTAAAACATTAGCTAGCCACTTTAGAAACTCAATAAAAAAAACTCGTGACCTTTTAACCCCAAAAGCAATATAAACCTAGATCTAAAAACCCAAAAACATAGACCCTAGATTTGAAAAAATTAAAGCGGGTAAAAGGATAAAGGAGTGGATGAAGTTGTTTGGCGATGGCGGGGTTGTTAGGGTTTTGATGATTTCTTCTTGTTGTTGTTTGATTTTTTTTTTCTTAAATATATACATCTAAGAGTTAATTACATAAGTCGTCCTTGTCGTTAGGCCAAAGTTGCACGTTTCGTCTTTAACTCGAATAAGTAGACAAATCGTCTCGTGGTTGTCCAATTTGAGTTGACGGTCATTTGATTATAATGACGTTAGTCCGTTAGTTTGCATGTGGCAAATTTAGTCCATTTAGTCAATGATCGTTTGAAGCGTTAGTCTATTATACAACGATGTTAGTCTCGTTAGTTAAGTCCAGTTGTCATGTGGCAAAGTTAGTCCATTTAGCCAACAATCATTTGCAACGTTAGTCCTTTATACAACGATTGTTTGCAATTTTATACTAGCACCCACCACCACCACCACTTACCACCACCCCAATGGCACCCACCACCACCACCACCACCTCCATTTACCACCTAACCACACCAACACCACCACCACCACCAATCACCACCATCACCCATCACCACCATCACCCATCACCACCACCCCCACTGCTACTGTGGGACCGATAATATTGATTTATGTGATTCGGGGTCGGGAAGCTCAAAAATAAGAAAGACATGGTATTATTAAGCTTCAAGAAAGGGAAGATCGTGTGCTTTCTAGAGAGAGAAAGGGAAAACACACACACATTGATAGAATACAATGAGACATCACACCCTCCTAGTTGGGACTAGGAGGTGTATTTATACTACTATACACAATGGACTATGACCTATTGGCAAAACTAGTCTCTGTGTAAGTAAATAAGAAATCTAATGCAATTCCTGTAATGACTTCACTTTAGCGAGGCTAACAATCTCCCCCTAAGGGATGTCATTCTTTAGATGCTTCATTGTGATGATGTCATTAGTCGTCTTGATCTTGAGCTTCGTGAAATGTCTTAGAATTATCTTGATTATTTGTTCCTTCATGCTTTGTGATATTTGATTAACGTTTTTGATCTTTCTTGCCTTCGATCAACATCTTCAATGATTTGTCATGTCATCTTCTCCACTATACTCATACGTCTTGAAAAGACTTTGAATTTCATAATAATGTCTTCCTCACTTGATACATGAACTTGTTCTTTGACATTTTGATCTTTAGTGGAGGTGAAGGTGTTGATGTACATGGTGGTGATAAATGGCCTTTCCTCCAAGTGACTATCATCAGTACCTGCATAAATATGTTAGTTGAAAATACCAATCGATCACGGTGGACTTTTCTTAGAGAATAGACCATTACGATTGTTTTACTAATGAATATCATGATTCCATTCACCTTGGTCGGGCACATAAGTTGTCCGAAACCCGTTGAGGGACAGTTATCATTAAATTGGATAAATTCAAGTAACGACCCACGTCTTCAGGACTCAATTCATGAAAGGAATCTCCTTGGTGGGATTTCCAGCACTTACAGGTTCGAATGTCGAGAGTATTAACAACATAGTGTGAAAATACGTCTCTAATCCTTACAAAGGTTGTTCCTGAATTGGAGGCCCTCAAGAAGGCTAACAAGATATGCCGAAGTGTATCAACAATTCAGGTGAGTCGCTGAAGTATACCGAAGTATCACTCCACGACTATAGACCGTGTGAAACATAAAACAACCACCATGATATGAGGCAAGATCAAAGATCTTTCAAAGACTCTTATACAACTTGTGTCCTTTTGGCGAACACAAGTGTGCGATATTGGACGGTGTATCCTAAGAGATCTTTTGATGAATCTCGTAGCTCTAAACTCGATTAAGTGCGTTTTGATTTTAGTGAGTGGAGGTGGAAGCGCGCCACACTTTTCAATATCAACACATCTCGGAGTGAGAGGTTGATAGATTATGCAAGGTTCTCCGTCGGAGATGAAACAAGAATCTTTTAAGAGGAACTTGAGTGGCTAGGAGGGTTGTGCGGTCGTCCTTTGGGTTCATGACGTCTTGTCTTCAATACCGGTGTCATCTTTGTGACCCGATGAGATGTATTGACCGGTTTCGTCCTAAGTTTATGGAAGGCTATTTCTTTTCACCCTTTCATAACTTTTCTTTTCATTCTTCAACCCCTTCGTTCTCATTTCCTCACTGTACTCCTTTTTTCAAGGGAAAATGATGCAAATAGACCGGCATACGATGCATACCACTTTACGGACCACTTTTATTTTTAATTTGAAAATAGACCGAGGCAACCCGGCGTCATTTGGGCAACTCATTGACATTGCGAAAAGTGTCCGTATGTGTAAGGTATTGTTTTTGGGCAACTAAAAGCGTTGGGCAACCGTATAATTTTAAAAGGGTTCTATCGTCATTTCGTTAGACAAAAAGCACACATTTGAATAGTAAAAGTACAATATCCATTAATTAAGAGTTCAAAATCCAAAGTCAGCGACCAATAAAGCATCCATAGTTATCGGTTTCTCTTGCTTCTCATGATTACTATTTTCACAAATCAAACCGTCTTCTTTGTCACCTTGTCTTCCTTATAACGTCGGTTATGTCACCATCTTTAAAGCTACAGTGTTGATTGCAAATCACATTCGATTGATCAAGTTTTAAAAAAATGTTCCCAAATATGGTACGTAAATATTGTTCTCGTTGTTTATTACATATGATTATTTCCAATTGGTTATGTGTTATAATAAATTGTTTTTGTTATTCGATGAATAGCTATGTTAGATAGGTGTTAATTCCATTTTATAATCCGTTGCTCTTTTTTATGTGTATATGATTCATAATTATGTAGGGTATGATACCTTAGATGTCGTTAGTTAAGTATGTAACATTACTTGGTTCATTAAAAATTTAGTGGCGGTTGTAGACTAATAAGGAGTGGTGTTTTCATCAAAGCTATCGATCCTCTGTACTTTGAAACACCAAAGTTGGATCTACAATCCTTTACCCTTTCAATATCGGTTTGAGTAACTACATCTTTACGCACAGGTTCACCAATGTTTAGAGTCTTAGCAATAGCTCTAGGTGCGAGGATAGGGTGAGATTGCTTTTGGTTGACCAATTGTATGGCAATCTCATTGTCGACTTTTTGGTTTTGGTGTTGGTGTTATTAATGTGGTTATAATTGTAGCAATGGTTGCCTATGCGGTGGAAGCGTCGAGCGGGCGGTGGGTATAATAATAGCGGTGATGGTTACTCCAATACTAGCGGTGGATGCGACAATCTTTGAAGTGGTTGCTGCACCCTTCATTCTCCTTTTCTTCAACTGCACCTTTAAAGAATCATCTTGACTCTTGAGGTTTGGAAAATTTATGTTTCCTAGTGAATAATATCAATAACTAATGGAATTTTGAGTTTAGTATTGCAATTAAGTCTAGTTAGAGTATATTCGCATGTGAAGAATATCGAGATTGGCTATTATTTTGATTATTTATGTTTTCACAAATGATATCATAAAATCATAACATAAAATTTGATGCGATAATCTAGTACCTTGTTAATTAGATAAATACTTATTACCTTACATACCTAATCGGTCAAAATAGCACATTCTTAAACATTTACAAAGCATTCATAATCCTAAAATCATCGACATCACCGCAACTTCTTTAGTCTCATTGATAATATTTTTGGCACATTCAACCATCTCTTGATACTTAGCTTTGACAACGACATTATGATCTTTCAAAATCTTAAAAGCGGTTTGCATCTCTTCATACTTCGCTTGACATCGACATTATAATCTTTGTAAATCTTAAAATCGTTATCGCCTCTTCACACGTTGCTTCCAAATTAGCATTATCATCTTGATCCTCTTGAAGCAGCGCTTTCATATCTTCATACTCACATTCATACTCGGAAGTTGTTCAATCATTCTCTTCCTCTTATCAATCGACTCTTGTTTCTCTCTAAAATTTCCTTCTATTGGGAAAGTCTTTCGGCTCACAAGCAATTACCATTCTCTTGAAGCGGTCTATCATGTCTTTAAATAAAGAATCGTGCAAATTAGTACAATTGAGTGCATGTACCATCTTGACACAAAGAACACGCCATTTCGTAAATGATTGTGATGATTGATAATCTAATTGATCTAAATGTCAATTGACTAAAATATCACAGATGAAGTGAAAGGTAAATTTCACAAATGAAAAGGTGTTTTAGTTTTGTGTAGACAATTTGTATTATTTATTGACAATTTGAATTGGTGTATAGTGTGAATAATCCAAACTAAGCTGTAATAATTGGTGTTTGCAAATGGGTTTTGTGGTCACAAAGAGTTAGAGTATCGATGGCCTCTGCATTTTACTTTTTGACTTTTTGTGAACTCTAGCATTTGGCTATTTTGTTTTCACTTTTCACTGTTCTTGGTAAGTATGTCGATTGCTTTTGGGAAATGGTTTTGTATTTTAAATCAAATTAATAATCTTCAACTATCAACATCCACACATTCCTCGAGCATTACCAATGCATCAAGTCAAAAAGACTTGATGCATTGAACACTATACTCCACTGCAAAAGCATTTGCATATTTAATGTTGGGTGAAAATGAAATTTTATAAATACAAAAGCTTTTGACAATAGCTTCAAACACTTGAAGTCTTTACTAGTGTTTTTGTAAAAGTTTTCTTCAAAGTTATTGCCACAACGAACAAGTCATTTGAATATCTTATTAGAATAGTAAAAAAGTCTTTCACCAAGTTGCATTGCGGATGCTTACACTTTCATCGAAGAATCCAAATAAAAAAATCATTGTCCTTTTCTTCTTTTTTATAAACAAATCCAGGTTTGTTGTACTCCCCCGTATGTACTTTGTTACCTTATTCGTTCATATATTTATAGAGTACATGAATATAAATAACTGTGCAACTTTATATTTTATATTCTATTATTAAATATTTATTTAATTAAAAGTTATTGAAATTGTTATTAGGGTTTATGTTTTATAGGACATGGCGGAAACCAAAGAAGTCATATTTAAAGTGCACCATAACGGAAATTTGAATTTCACCACTCCGCTATGTAGGCGGTCTCTTTCTCGATGTCTCGGTGTTTTAGCTCCACCGAGGTTGCATTTACTGTGGTGCTTGATCATGTTTTGAATGATATTGGAGGGAAAATGGGCTTTATTTTATCTTGCACCAAATAAGGCACTAGAAGATGGTTTAACATTGTTGCACACGAGACAATGACGTTCGACGAATGTATGACCTTGGCGATGAGAATGGATCCATGGACGTCTACATTGTACACGAGCTACGGGCTTTGTCACAATTTTATTTCAAAAACATGGTATGGCGGGAAGAGGGCGGCATGCGGTGCGGTAGTGCAACACCTTTCAAAATAAGGAAGTTAACAAAGCGTGTTTCTATCACGGCGAAAGAGGTTCGAGATCATAGAAAAAAGGGCTAGTGCACAAGGAATGGTTTCACTGTTATGAATGTTTGTTCTTGTAAAAATAATTATGAGTTTATCTTGCCAACCATGCGATAGTGCTTCTATGCCAAACTTAGTCTTTGTTAGGTTTATCTTTGTTAAGTGTATCCTTTATGATCATATGGTTAAGAATTATGGTTGCCCGATCGTTACAACAAGTATTGCCCAATGATGGCATTTAGTTGCCCATATTGCAAATTGGAAGGTGGCACGAGGTTCCAACGAAATTGCCCAATAACTTTAACTTGATTGTCAGAATTTTTGTGTGTAGATACTAGATGACGATAACGGTTGCTTTTGCTCATTAGAATAACACAATTGGGGATAAATACGCCCAAAAATACTAACAACTGCTACAAGAGTTAAAACAGTTGTTTTGAAAGTACAAATTAATTTTGATTAAATTGGGGATAAAAACCACAACATGGTTGCGTTTTGGAAAAACCAAAGGAGGCTACATGGTTTGAACAAATTCTCAATTATATGCATATGTGAATACGCAACCACTTTCTCTGATTTAAAAACCATTGCTAGGGTCGCTCGAACCACCGCTAGTGTTGACGCAAATATCAACTTTGTTTATTTTCCAAATGACTAGTTGAAGTTCAAATTTTAAAGTGAAATTTAAAATGCGGATATGAATGATTTACTTGATTTGTCAAGCGTGCTTAAGCAACATTTTCAAAACCAACAACGGATGTCTGAAATAACAAACGTTCGGTACAAAAGGATGATAATAAACCGATAAATTCAAACTGTTTGTAATTACGGATAAGTCTTATCCAAATACCAAAAAGGAGAGAAAATCGCAAGTAAATATTCACGTTCCTTCCTAGAAATTTTATGACAAATCCAGTAGGAAAAATAGATGCCCAGAGCCTAGGCACGTGCCTACCCACAAAATGAATGGTGGAAATTAATTATACCGCGTGCAAGAACAGTAAAATCCTCCCTTTAAATACGCGAGGTAAATAAAGGGAAAGCACATAAAAAACAACCATTCCTCCACCAACAAAATGTCATTCTGAACTTCATTCAACGGTTATGTATTCGTGCAATGATTAGCACTTGCTCTCGTCATTCACATTCAGGTAATTGTTAGGTATTTTAAAATTTTATATGGGGTTATGTATTCGTGCAATGATTAGCACTTGCTCTCGTCATTCACATTCAGGTAATTGTTAGGTATTTTAAAATTTTATATGGGGTTCAGGCCTTTGAAACATTTATGTCCCAGTGTTAAATCATCAATCGGTGGCTATAACATGTATGTGTAACTTAAGCGGTAGATGTTATTTACTAACTATATTTATCTTTCATTCGTATCGTGTTTGGGCCTTTCAATGAGTACTTGTGCCTTTGCCACCAAATTTTTATTGTTGTTCAATCAAGAATCAGCGATTTTATTTATTGGGTGAATCATGAAATAGTAACCAACTTTCGTTTTGTTCCAATTTAGTCACTGTAACTTTCTTTTGATTATATTAGGCAACATTTTCCCTTATTTGGATACCAAACATCACAATAAAACTGTATAATCATCTTCTGAATGTCATATATTATGATAGATGACATATTTTTGCCAGAGTAGTGATTGAGAGACCTAAATTATGTGTCTAATCGTGTGTGGCATCATCCTGATGGCTGCAGCCATGATATCCACTTTTTCACAAACTATCAGGATCATGACACATATATTTAGGCACATAATTAGTCTTCCCAATCATTTTCTTTTTTGCTATCACATAATACTGATTAAAATTCTAGAGTGAAGAAAGGATATAAAATTAGCTTTGCCTTTTCGGTTTCCCCCTTTCCCCATAAACATATCCATGTTCCAATATTCACACATGCATAGTAAAGTGTTATTGAACTTTATATTATATCACTAGTATCGCCCACAACACCACTATTAACAATTGCATTTTGGTATTTGGCGCCATTTCTAATTCAAAATCAATTCTATGATTCAATGTCTAACTTCCAATTCTACTTCAATTGGACAAGAATTGAAGCATTAATGTAAAAAAGAAACGTGGTTTAGATTGGAAAATGGACAAAGTACTGATAACGTATTTTGGATTGGGATTTTTTTTTATCAGAAGTTAGCCGGATTATAACAGAATCACCAGAAAGCTAAGTGAACTGGTTGGAAGTAACATAATTTGTTAATGAGCAACTGACTTAACAATTTGTCAAGATCAAAGCTCTAATACTAATTGATATGAACTTATAGGAAATATAAATCTCGAATAAGAACTAATAACTATTCTGAGAGTAGTTTATCCGCATTTGGTTATATGAATATTCCAAATTTGCATAATGTGTAACATGTATCTTATAGACTCGTGTTGATGAATAAAAGCGTTTTATACGAATGTTTGTGTGATTGTTTTGTGCTCCGAGTATATGATCATTTGGTGGTATCTAACTATTTTTTTGACTTTTTGTTTGTTTGGATCGCAAATACTTTTGGCAATAAAATATAAGAATCATGCTCATACAGTTTAAAACTTACATTGGTTTCACTAGTTGATTCTGAATGGGTGATTGATTCATTGACTTTTTGTAATTGGGGTTTTGATGTTCACAACACTTGCAACATGATTCACGTAACTGAAAATCATACATTTTATGGCAGCAAATGATATGGCAAAATCTACTCCACAAATATATAACGCATATTATGATACATACGGTTTCAGGTCACAATGGAAAAAGTTTATACCATAATGAATCAGTGGTTTGATACTTCTTAGAAATGTGATATGCTTAAGCTAGTAAATACAAGAGTACAGCCACAGAAATGGGTCAGTTTCAGTTGTGTTCATCTCCAATGGGTCATATCAAAAAAGAAGAGATAGCTCCATCAGTTTGCAGCTTTCACAACAAATATTCAGCTGGCACTGTCCTTTTCGTTTGTCTTTATTGGGACCTCCTGTTTCTGTATACAACTGGCTGTTGTTTAAACTTGGCCCTTTGGCTGCTTAACTGTGTACCGTTATAGACACTTACTATGTGGCAGGTGTTTGATATTACTTAAACTGAATGGTGTTCCTGTTTGAGTTTATGGTACACCAATTGTTCCAAATCATGACAGGTTTTAAAATGATCCTTGTTCTCTGCCAGGCGATAAGTACATGGCAAAACCAGAATATAAAATGATCTTAAACATCACCTACATTCATTCCCAAACTAGAGCATGAACCAAATACAAACCTGAGTTTATTGATATGAAAATGCCAGTGTAAGCCTAAGACTACATACTTTTTTAGTTTCACAAACTAATAAGTTGATTAAAGAATCAGTCCGGCCCTAAGTACAACTACAAAACATAAAATTAAGCTCCCAAAAGCTTCTGTTGTTACTAACATGGTACTCGTTTGCTGGTAATCAAAGATTATGTCTGGGATAAGTTCTTGAATTGTGTTGGAAAGATAGCAAACATGGGGAGCTATGGTAATTATAGGTTCTGCCAGGCGCAATAAAAAAACATCAATTTCAAGATAAAATAAGCGTGTAACCAAACAAATCAATCCGCCCAACACCCGTGGCTTATCTTCAAAACAATCACTTTAACAAGTCTTGTTGCTATTGCTGAATGCCCAAAATTGCAAAGTTTGAAAATGCATATGCAGAAACAGAACGCTAGCTAAAGACATAAAAGAATCCTTGAACTTAAATAACTTCCATTAGAGCATGGTTTTAAAACCAAATTGGGAAACAAGTCTAAACAATGTACATGATGAGATCAAGGATCAAATACAGCATATATAACATCCTAAAGCATCCATATATAATAAAAACAAAAGGAAAACTAATGCACCTAACAATCCAATAATTGAAAGGGTATGCAGCATCACAGCAATACAAGGAAAAAGAAAACATGACAATGATCTCAAGATGAATTAAAGTCGAACACATTTAATGGAAATGTAGAGTATAATAATCATTCTTGAACCTTACATCTACACATTTATCTTCCATTAAATTTGATAATTTCTATTTGGATCTGCTGAATTTTGGTGAGACGAGGCTTTCCGCATAATCACCTATATAAAACCTGATTTTCATAGAAGAAAAATCAAAACTTTTACAGAAAGTTTGTTCTTCAACATCATATATCCCCAATAGATCGCTGGTTAGACACAGAACTTTCCCGTTCTCATAAAAAACTATGGGTGCATACATTGAAATTTCATTGATTCTATTGACTACAATCTTTGTCCAAGATTTCTGTACCCCGTACTCATTCATCAGCCAGACATCACCTTTCAGTTCATCGAATATCGCAAGCTTTTCACCCAGGGCAACAAGGTTCGTTTCCGAAAGAGCAAAATTGATGTCTTCATTATACAAATTGGGTGGCGGCAGTTCACTTAATTTCTCATCAGCTAAACTAAAAGCAACAATAACCGATTTAGAATCACTGCCTAAAATCCAATGAAGAAATCCATTAACAGACACACCTGACAACCGGCTAAAACGATAATCACGATAACGTGAATGACTGATCACCTGCTTCCAAGTATTTGTTCTAAGGTTATACACATACATATTCCCATAGTAATTTTTAAAACGTGAGAAAACAACGACTTTGTAATCATCTGATACGGAATCTTAACCAAATCCTTTGACACCAAAATATTCTTTTTGACTTGAGGTTGGCAATTCCACATAATCTTTAGTCGTTAGATTTATAACGATACGGGTATAATCTTTGGAATCCAAGTTTTTATAACCAGAAGCTAAAACAAGACCATTGACAGAACCATCTATACAAAAATCATGTAATTCTAAGGGAAGCTTGGTTAGTGTTGGCACTGCTTCATGGTAATTGTATGGGACTGAATAAAGTGAGCCATCTTTAGACTCGAAGGCAAGCGATTTATGTTAAGTGTTTTTGATGAGTTTGGATGAATTGGGGTTCTGAAAGTAAAGATAGCCATTCCTTTGAAGCATAGCGGAGCCGACCTCACGGATTTGGCTGGAAGATGGCATAGAATGTGGGTTGTGATGATATCCTGTGGAATCATTGTCATGGACGCCATTATATTGTTATCTCACAATCTTAGGGTGGACTGGTGGAGATCGAATACCTTATAAGTATATATAGCTGTTAATGTTATACGTATAATCATAGAATGCATGGGCTCCAAGTGGACCGAAATAATTGATTTAATATGTCAAAGCCCATTTGCCCCAAGTAGAGGCATTGATTATACGTACTATTCCTATTTCTAGTTTCATATTTCATATATCACAACATCCTATGTTTTTCAAGAACATATATTTCCACCTGGTTGACAGAAGCTTAAGCCCTTAGATATACTTATGTTTGTTCGAACACATTGGGGTGGCTTTTCAAAATTGAGCGCTTCTTTGCATACCATCGGACACCCGATGCCCAAAAATTGGACGTTGCATCTTTTTATATGACAGGTGATGCCCTAAATTGGTACTCGTGGATGCATTCCACTTCTCAACTCTCGACATGGGAGAAGTTTGCTCGTGACCTGAACTACGTTTTGGGCCGTCCTCGTATGTCAACCATGAGGCCTCTCTATACAAACTCAAGCAAACAACCACTGTTACTGCTTATTTGACAGAATTTGAACCCTTATCAAACCACATCCAGGGACTTTCCACTGCCAACCTCCTCAACTGCTTCCTTTCCGGACTTCGTGAGGATATTAGAAGTGAATTATTCTTATTAAAACCGCCTACCCTTCATGAAGCTATAGGAATGGCCAAACTAGTTGAAGATAAATTGGCAACCTCCCGGTTCTTTAACCCTTGATCTTCGACGGTTCGTCCATTCACCAACCCTTCTACTCAACCACCACCGGCAAATCAAAACACCCCTCTCCCTATTAAACGACTTTCGCCAACAGAGATGGCAGCAAGACGGGAAAAAGGTCTTTGTTTCAATTGTGACGAGGTTTTTTCTCCGGGTCATCGATGTAAGTCTAAACAATTTCTTTGTTTATTGGTTGAAGAACAATTGTCGGAAGAACAAGTTTCCCTATATTAGCCGCACCTAACTCACTTTGTTTCGATGAACCTGTGATTTATCCAAGTCCCACTGATACACTTCCTGCCATTTCTATACACGCCTTTACGGGACAGTTTGTGCCTCGTACCTTGAAAGTTGCAGGCTCAATCAATGGCTATTCGGTGGTGGCATTGATCGATGGGGGATCGTACATAATTTTATTCAAACCCGATTAGCGAAGCATCTGGGCTTATCCATTCAACCTAGCTAGTCCTCATCTTCAGGTAACGGTTGGAAATGGTGATACAGTTGGATGTGTGGGGCTTACTCCCCAACAGCAAATCAATTTGGGTCATACACCATTTGTCATAGATCTATTTCTCTTACCAATATACGGGGCTGATATTGTATTAGGAGTGGAATGGTTGGCAACGTTGGGTCCTATAGTCTTTGATTATAGAACTTTATACATGGAGATTAATCACAATGGGACACTCGTTCGTTTCCCAGGCTTGGTCCACCCCACCTTTTCACAAATATCATTTTCTCAACTCCAAAAAGTCGAGACCCAAGATGCAGTGGTTTCTTTTTTTCACTTACAAGTTGTCGAGTCATGACCAGAAACTACTTCATCCCCACTCGTGCATCCAACACCTACGTGCCCGATACTTGATGCAGCATTAAAGCAACTTCTCGTAAAGTATGACACCATTTTTTCAGTACCTAAAAGCTGACCACCCATACGACCCTTTGATCACCGCATTCCCTTACTTCCAAACAGCTCCCCCTGTTAATGTCAAGCCCTACCGTTACCCCCACTTTCAGAAAACAAAGATGGAGAGATTAATTTCTGATATGTTGACTGAAGGAATCATTCGACCAAGCAACAACCCTTTTTCTTTCCCGGTTCTTCTTGTTAAAAAGAAAGATGGGACTTGGCATTTTTGTGTTGATTATCGGGCTGTAAATGCAGTCACAGTTAAAGATCATTTTTGTGTTGTACAAATATCACCTCCCTTTTCGAAAGTAGAGTGACTTGAAAGTGCATTAACCCAATTTCTAGTGTTGTTCAATCAAGAATTAGTGATTTTATTTAAATACCAAACATCACAATAACTATATGATCATTTTCTAAATGTCATCTATTATGATAAACGACACATTTTTGCCATTGCATATAAACGAATTTAAATTCACAGAGTGAAGAAAAGGATATAAGATTGGCTTTGCCTCTTCAGTTTCCTCCTTTTCCGATAAATAGGTTCCAATGTTCACACATGCATAGTAAAGTGTTATTGAACTTTATATTATATCACTAGTATCACCCACAACATGCACCACCATTAACAATTGCAATTATGGTATTTGGTAGGGGTGTTCAAAAAACCCGAGAAACCGACGAACCGAGCCGATCCGGTCAATCCGAAACCGCTAAAAACCGATAACCAAGAAATCGAAACCAAGAAAACCGAAAGCAGAAAAACCGCTTATCACGGTTCGGTTTGGTTTTTACTTTAGTTATCCACGGTTACCCGAACCGAACCATTATAATCTACATGTAAGTTTTAACAAACCATTCATAAAATGTACAAGTATTAACTATATTATTGCACTACTTTTATCATATAATGCATTTTACTTATCTAATTTGATCATTTACTAACTTCCATGGATTACATATGATTAATGTGATCGTAATCTATAAACGTCAAATAATTAGTATTAGTTATTTTGTTAGATATGGTAATTTGAATGTTGCCATTGCGACACAACAACATTACTATTATTCTAATATCTTTAATGTTATTTAATTTTACTAAAATTACATATTACGTTCTAATTTATGTTATTGTTCGCCCGATTCGATTCGATTAATTTTTGAATGGTTAACAGTGACCGAATGCGGGTAACGCTCATTCGGAGACCCGCATGTCCGGTTACCCGCCTAATACGGTTCGGTTTTGGATAGTAAAATGAACTACCCGCCCCGTGATGGATAGTTAAAATCTCTAAGCGAACCGAGCCGAACCGCCCCGTGAACACCCCTAGTACTATTTGGCGCCATTTTCTAATTCAAAACCAATTCAGCGATTTAATGTCTAACTTCCAATTCTACTTCAATCGAACAAGAATTGAAGCACTAATATCGAAAAGAAACGTGTATTAGATTGGAAAATGAACAAAGTACTAATAACATATTTTGGATTGGGAAATTTTGATCCGAAGTTAGCAGGATTATAACAAAGTCACCAAAGAGTTAACTGAATGCATGGGTTGGAAGTAACATAATTTGTTAATGAGCAACTGTATTAACAATTTGTCAAGATCAAAGCTCTGATATCAATTGATAAGAATTTATAGGACATATGAATTTCGAATAAGAAGTAATAACTATTCTAGAATTACAAGAACCGGAAATGTAACTCAAGAAGATAGCAAAAGGATTTGTTATGGTTTATTGAATTGTTCAATTGGAAAGATTACAAAATGATTGAAGAGTAAATTGCAAAAGTAATCCTTTTGGTTAGGCTAAATTGCGAGTTCGTCCATAACCTTTCGAAAGTGCATGCACCGTCAGTGTGGGAAACTTTGGGTGACATTTTTCGTTTTTAGGTTGCAGTTTTTGACAAGGGCATTTTAGTCATTTTACTTTAAATAGGGACGTAAGTGCAACCAACAGTTTCTCACAGAGACGATGCCTGCACTTTCAAAAGGTTATGCACGAAACACGCAATTTAGCCTAACCAAAAGGACCATTTTGCAATTTACTCATGATTGAATGAGTAAAATGAAATGCAAAGGATGGTATTTGTATTTGTATTTTAGGCGGAAAGTCTTTGTGGACTTCCACATGTATCATCCTCCTTTACAAAATCAAACAACATTTGTTGAGATAAATGTGGTGTTTTTTAATTGGTGAAAACATAGGCAGGAGGTGTGATGTTGTCAATTATCTTACGTGTTTGTTAAAGAATTATTGAACTTTATCCAATCTAACACCAACTTTCTGTTGGAAAATATGGTCAAAGTATTGAATGACAATTGATGGTGTCATCAAACATACTAATGGGAATTAAGGATAAAATTAATTTATGGTTTTATTTGAATTCATGAGCCATTAGTGTGATTAATAATGTGACCGTTTTTCTTGTTCTTCTCCCCCTATAAATGAGAGCTTTTCTCATTTGTCTTCAGACAATCGAAAAACATCACTCACTCCTCTTCAATTGTTTAAACGTTCATCTTGACCGTGTGTGTCAAGACCCAAATCATATTCGATGTTCACAAACAGAAAACACAAAAACACAGTAACTTTGGAATAAGCTCTCCAATTAATCAGAAAAGACTAGCTTACAAAAACTGATATTGAATGCATACTGACAAACCACAACTCGGTTTGTATATATAGGGAATAGAACATGCTTTCCTAATCCTACTACAATTCTAATATAAATAAAATACTAGAACCGACATTCACCCATGGGCTTGGGTCGATGGTTGCTGCTGCCCCATGGGCTCGGGTCGAGACATTAGCCCAACATTCACCCCCAATTTCGACTCGAGATAGGAGGTCTTCAACTCCGAGTAACTCTTGCATTTCCTTGAACTTAATCCTTGCGAGAGCTTTAAATTGAGAATATCGACGTTGTAACTCACCTCTTACAAACTCAACTTGTACTTGGTCTCTTTCAACACACTCTCGGATAAAATGATAACGTGTGTTTATATGCTTGCTTCTCCCGTGAAAGACCGGATTTTTCATAAGTGCAATAGCCGATTTGTTGTCAACAAATAAGACCACCACTCTTTCTTCCATTCCGGTTATTTCACTCAACAACCCACGTAACCATATCCCTTGACACGCGGGCTGAGGTTGCACCATGAACTCGGATTCACAAGGCGATAGAGCCACCGTGTTTTGCTTTTGTGAGCACCAAGTGATAGGTGATTTACCTAGATAAAATACGTGCCCGGTTGTGCTTGACCATCATCTTGATCCATAGCATAAATACTATCACTAAACCCCACTAACTCCTTGGTTTTCTCTTGGTTGTATCGTATTCCAAAATTCAAACTACCTTGGATATACCTTAGTATTTGTTTCACAACGCCATATGTGATTCTTTTGGTTCTTGCATATAACGACTAACCAAACCAACCGAATAAGATAAATCGGTCGAGTGTGTAGTAAATACCTTAAACAACCAACTCGTCGCTATATAATGTTGCATCAATCGGTTTTCCTTCCTTGTCCATGCTTAACTTCATTCCAGTTCTAATGGACATTGAGTAGGATTCGCTTCATGCATCCCAAAGATCTTTCAAGATCTTCTTTGCATAGCTTTCTTGACTTATTGAGATACTCGAATCCTCTTGCTTTACTTCAATACCAAGATAATAGCTTAACTTTCCCAAGTCACTCATATCGAACCTTTCTTGCATTTGTCTCTTAAATTCACCAATATCGCTAAGCTTGAACCGGTTACTAAGAGATCATCTACATACCGCAATAATCAAGATTGACTTGTTTGTCTTCTTCACATACACCGCTTGTTCGTGTTGGCATCGTTTGAAAGACATTTGCTTGAGTTCTCTATCAAGTTTTGTATTCCACGCCTTGGTGCTTGTTTAAGTCCATAAAGCGCCTTTTCAACTTGTAGATCTTCCTTTCTTCTCCTTTCTTCACGAACCCCTCCGGTTGTGTAACAAACACTTGCTCTTTTAGTTCTCCATGTAAAAAGCCGACTTTACATCCAAATGATGTAGCTCTCATGCTTCTTTCATGCCAATGAGATCAATAAGCGTGTCGTTTCAATCAGGTACTACGGCGCAAATACCTCGTCATAGTCAATTCCTTCTTTTGAGCATAACCCTTTACTACTAAACGAGCTTTAAACTTATTAATTGAACCATCCGGTTCTCTTAATTTTGAACACCCACTTTAGTCCAATAGGATTAACATTACCCGAGCTTCAACTAATTCCCATGAATCATTCTTCTCGATAGACTCAATCTCTTGTTTCATAGCAACCATCCACTTGCTTGAGACTTTTGCTTCTTGAAACGTTCTTGGTTCATCATCTTCAATCAAAAGTAGATTTTGATCTTCATTAGCAACTGAGGTTCTTGAACTAGACCCCATAATAAAGTCATTAAATCTAGTTGGCTTAGTTGAAACCCTTGAAGAACGCCTCATAATTGGTTGAGTTTCCGTCACAAGATTAGGGTCATTCCCCGCCTCGAATTGAACTTCTTGTTCGGTATTGACCGGTTGATTTTCATCAACATCATGATGATTTTCAGCCTCTTGATCTTCTACCTCAACTTCATCGGTCACACCTGGGTTAACAAATCCACAACCCGTATCAATAGAACCGTGCCATTCTATAATAAACATACCTGGGTTTAGCTCATGTGTTTCGCTTCCAGCAACATACTTCCAACCAAGTTCCTCATTAAACTCCGCATCACGACATACCACTATCTTCTTTAGTTTTGGATTGAACAGTCGAAAACCTTTTGTACCGGCTCGTTTCCGATGTAAATGAGTCGTGTTGACTGTCGTCTAACTTATGTAAATATGGCCTTGTTCCCGTTGCATAAGCCACATCCAAATACCCGCAAACCCTCCAAGTTAGGCTTTTTTCCTTTGAAAGCCTCGTATGGAGTTTGATTAACTAGAGCTCGAGTTGAAACTCTATTAATCAAGAATGTAGCGTGTCTAACTCCTTGACCCACATGTAGTTTGGTACGTCTCGTGCTTTCAAGATGCTTCTAGTCATTCCCATAAGAGTGCGGTTTCGCCTTTCCACGACTCCATTTTGTTGCGGTGTGTAGGAGTGGTTAGATGTCTTGTTATACCTCGTTTTCACAAAAGTTGGTAAATTCTTTTGAAGTGAACTCACCTCCTCTATCGGTCCTTAGGGTTATAATCTTCTTTCCCGACTTCTTTTCAACTAAAGCTTTGAACTTTTGAAGTATTCAAATGCCTCACCTTTTTCCTTCAAGGTAAAAGTCCACATAAACCGTGAAGTCATCAATAAGAACAAATATGTACTGTTTCGTGCTATGGATGGTGGAGAAATTGGTCCACATAGGTCGGCATGTATAAGTTGAAGAGGATGTGTTGCCTTAAATTTTGCCGCTTTAGGAAACGACTTCTTGGTTTGTTTTCCTACCAAACAAGATTCACACAACTTGTTCTCTTGATGAATTATTGGCAACTTTTCAACCATGCCCTTCCTTGCCATTAATTCCATCGTCTCAAAATTAATGTGACCCATCCTAGCATGCCATAACCAAGCATCATCTTCCACCTTTGCTTTGAGACACACCGGACTTCCAACTTGGAGCTTAATCTTGTAAAGTCTATTACTTATTCTAGGAACCTTCATCAAAAGCTTGCCATCCGAGTCATGCATAGTAAGAAGGTTACCTTTCATCGAATGTCACATCCGCCTTGGTAGCTTGCCCAAGACTAATTATGTTGCTTTTAGCTCGGGTAGGTAATAGACTCGATGATTAACCGTTGCTCACCGTTTTCCTTCAATGATTATCGAACCCTTCCTTTTATCTCGATGCAAGAGTTATCACCAAACTTCACTCTGGAGATATTCTCATTCAACTCAAAAGTATTCTCGGATCCCCGTCATGTGATTACTTGCTCCATTATCCAAATACCAAGTGTCTTCCTCGTTTGGCTTAGTATTCAATTGGTTTGGGATAATCTTTCTTCATTCAAAAAACTACTTCTTGAACGCTTTTCATCATAAAAGTGTTGGGTCATCATCATCCTCTGTTTTCAAAAGGTTTGATTCATGCTTTTGCTTCATTCACGTCGTTCGAGGCGGTTAGAAGCAAAGTGACCATATTCATCACATCGAAGCATTGAATCTTTGAAAGGTCTCGACTTTTGTTCTTCTTTGATCCGTATTGCTTCCGGAGTTGTTTTGGTTTCCACGGTTGCGGTTATTAGCTTGACCACTACCTCGAGATTTGTTTTGAGAAGAAAAGTTTTGACCTTTACGTTGCCACGGAGGAATTCCTTCCTCGACCTTTCTTATCATATCTTTCAGCCCTTCCGAACATCAACTTGCCTTGATCTTGATGGTGTCAACACCCTTCATTCTTCCTTCAAAGCTTTCAACCTTCCAATTGCTTCTTGAAAAGACATAGTATTCAAGTCGACAAATTGTTCTATTGAGGCATAAATTGAAACATACCTATCCGGACGGATGCAAGTAACTTCTTAACAAGTTTCTTGTCTTCATAAATTGTTCCCAAGCTATTTACTTTTACAATTTTGCCCAACCTAGCCGCAAAGTCATCGATTGATTCGTTGGCTTTCATTTTAAAGATTAATTCCGTCTCAAGGTTTGCAACCTTGCGTCTCGAACCGATCAACACCCACATACAGTATTCAAAGCTCCCAGTTTCTTTGGCTGTGTTGAATTGTGAAACTTGAAAGACAAGTTCTTCGGAATCGCTGGAAGAGTAACGCCATCGCCATGTGATCTTGCTTAGCAACAACTTGTGTTCCTTCCCCGGTTCCAATGCATCGAGTATTCCATGGACTCGAATACCGCTTTAACTCTTATTGCCCATATGTTATAGTTCGTGCTTGTTAACATTGGACATTGAAGAGCCGTTTAGAATGTTCAATAGGTGGTTGACTCGACTCGCCTTGCACCATCCTTCTTGAACGCCTTTTGTAAGTTATCGGTGTAGTTGGATTATCTTCCAGCCCTAGAACAAGCTTGTTTTACTTCTTGCCTAAGTAAACCAAGTGTAAAGTTTGAAACTTTATCGACTTCTTGGAAACCCTTTAGTCGACTTGAGTTCGACTGACTTGGAAACCCTTTAGTCGACTTGTGTTTTAGTGATCTTGGAACCCTTTAGTCGACTTGTATGGAAACCCTTCTGTGATCGACCACTCTTGAAACCCTTGTGATCGACTACTCTTGGAACCCTTGTTGATCGACTTCTGCTTGGAACCTTGTGATCGACTTCTGCTTGAATAACCTGGTGATCGACTTCTGCTTGAATAACCTGGTGATCGACTTCTGCTTGAATAACCTAGCTTTTGATACCAATTCAAGACCCAAATCAGATTCGATGTTCACAAACAGAAAACACAAAAACACAGTAACTTTGGAATAAGCTCTCCAATTAATCAGAAAAGACTAGCTTACAAAAACTGATATTGAATGCATACTGACAAACCACAACTCGGTTTGTATATATAGGGAATAGAACATGCTTTCCTAATCCTACTACAATTCTAATATAAATAAAATACTAGAACCGACATTCACCCATGGGCTTGGGTCGATGGTGCTTCTTGTGGGCTCGGGTCGACATTAGCCCAACAAGGTGTATCCGTTCGTAATAGAGGAAGACACGCTTTTGGTTCGCTTTGATAACCCGTTTGTGCTAACGGGTTATCCGTTGTTGTTGTATCTGGGAGATAGACGTTCATGATTCTCAAGCACCGTGGAGGGCGAATCATCTTAAGGAAACTGTGAGCATCACAGCCTCAACATTTTCCTTACGTGTGTTTTGTGTCTCAACAATTGAAAGATTTACGGTATCGTTTCTCTACAATTTTATGTTTTATGTTATTGTTTATTTGTCTCTAATAGCAATACACCTAATGTACTACAATCTTAAGACAATAATGACAGTATTTGGAACAATCTTTTAAACGGTTTTGGCCTGCTTTTTGAGAACATTTAGATCATGTTTTCGTTTGATCTTGTGTGTTAATAGCATTCACATAAGTTTATTATAGTATTTATGGACATATCTCTATATATTTGTTTATGGTTGGAGATGTGCTTATCATATGATTTATGTTGTTCTAGTACTCATGTATCTTATATGCTCTGGATATTTTTCAATTTTATATGCTGTTTTCATGAAAGTTTTTAATATGATATTGTGCTCTGGTATTATGTTTTATGGTGGAATCACTATGCTTATACTTTGTGTAACTTCTTTGCTCATGTCTTACAATCAGCCCCTTTAAGTGTTATACTTAAACAGCTTTATGCCATGTTTATTTTAATGCATAGTTTTTGTATCAAAAAGGTCATAACGAAATATCGATATAGAAGTTGTTAATTAGCTAAAGTAAGAGTGCTTATTTCAGTTTTATAATGATGGTTAGTTCTGAAGTTGGTCATGCAAAATCAATATATTTGCTGACAAAATTTATGCAAAATGTATTTCTTTGCTTATTTTCATTTAAGACAAGCCGTTTGTATCTTGGAAGTGGCTTTGAAGGTGATTGTTTGTCAATTTTCATGCTCAAAAGTGACCTTTAAGGCTGTTGTTGGCTGAAATCTATGTCTTTGAAAAGTGACTTTAAAGCCTATTTGAATCTTGATTTTTATGCGAAAAATCATTGTTTGGATTCTTGATATTTAGGCAGAAAATATGTAGTTTGATTGTCGATTTTATCTTGAAAATTTTCGATTTGATTCTTGATTTTAGTGCATAAATGTTTCCTTGCTGATATTTTTTTAATTTGATTTGCTGGAATATTTCATTGGTGCTTAAAATCCAGTTTGCTGGAATTTTCAGAAAAGAAAAAAAAAACATTGGTTTGATGAAATAATTGTGTAGTAAAACTGTATGGATGATTATACAAAAGGAATTTGTTTCCTAACTTGTTTGTGTTCAATATATAATCTGTCCAAATGAAACTAGTTCATATATGCAGGGTTTGATTGAGATATGGACAACTTTTATGTATATACAGTAGTACACTCTGTACACAAAATGAGTTATCAATATATTGCTAACTAGAGCTTGTTGAAATTTCGAATGGTTGAGGCAACAAGCAGATGTGCCTCCAGTTGTGAATGCCACAAATGCTCCTTTGGCCAACACTGTTGCAAACCATGCCGAAAAGCCCGAGAAATTTTCTGGTTTGCATTTCAAAAGGTGGCAACAGAAAATGTTCTTTTACCTCACCACATTGAATTTGGCTCGGTTCCTTACCGAATCTGCTCCTCAAATTGTCGAAGGGGAGGCTGATGCTCAATCTGTGAGCGCGGTAGATGCTTGGAAACACTCAGAATTCTTGTGCCGTAACTATGTGTTGAGCGGGTTGGTTGATCCGTTGTACAATGTGTATTGCAAAACAAAGGCGGCCAAGGAACTATGGGAATCATTGGAGAAGAAATACAAAGCGAAGATGCAGGAACTAAAAAGCATGTGGTGGCTAGGTTCTTAGAATTCAAAATGGTTGATACAAAAACCGTGATGAGCCAAGTACAAGATCTTCAAGTTGTATTACATGATATCCATGCGAAGGCATGAATTTAGTGAGACGTTTCAAGTGGCGGCAATGATTGAGAAATTACCACCTAGTTGGGTAGACTTCAAAACTACCTAAAGCATAAGCGAAAGGAAATGTCGGTGGAGGATCTCATTGTTCGTCTTCGCATTGAAGAAGACAACAAATTGGATCTAAAGAAGAGTTATGTGCTGAGCATGCTAAGGCAAATGTGGTTGAAAATGGACAATCGTCAAAGGCAAACAAAGGCAAAGCTTATTTGAAAGGCAAAGGAAAATGGATAACCTTGGTCCTAAGGAAAAACTTTCAAGAATAAGTTCAAGTGCTACAATTGTGATAAACCGGGTCACAAGGTCATTGATTGCAAATTGCCAAACGTGAGGCCCTCGTCAAGCAAACATAATTGAGAACATGCATGATGATGTGGAGCTTGTGGCCATGATTTCGATCTTCGCTATGATTTGAAGTGAACTTGGTTGGCTCTAATGCAAGTGAATGGTGGGTTGATACGGGCTACTCGTCATGTTTGTTCAAACAAGAGTCTCTTTAGTTCGTTTAAGGAGGTCACAAATGGTGAGCAACTCTTCATGGGTAACTCGGCCACTTCGAGATCAAGGGTGAAGGTGATGTCGTGTTGAAGATGACATCGGAAAAGAGTTGAAACTTAAGAATGTGTTGTTTGTCCCAAATTGTAAGAATCTCATGTCCGGGTGGCTTCTTAATAAGTTTGGTTTTAGACTAGTGTTTGGGTGGATAAGTTTGTCTTAACCAAAAGTGGAATATTTGTTGGTAAGGGTTATGCCCTCAATGGTATGTTTAAACCGAATGTTGACGACTAAAGGATGAAATGAATGCTACTACTATTTATTCTTATTTATATGAGTCTTCCTACATTTAAGCATGTCATTTCTTTTTCTTATATTAGTTGTTAAAATATTGTATTACATACATACCCACATTTACTCAACACGCTCTTGAAACCACATGATCTAATTGACACAATAGTGTGTGATTTAAATTGTATAACCATAATGGAGATAAGCACTTCATTATATGCATCAAGGATGTATATGGTGGTTTAATTTTAGATTAAACACACGAGTCGTTCGATTGCGTATCGAATATTGAGAAGTTTGGACTAATTGTAAATAGTTGCAAATAATCAAACTATTGTATCATTTTAGAAAAAATGATGAAACGAATATGGATGACGTGTAAAACTTACACAACAATCTATTTCTAGAATGCTCCCAAACATGTGTGTTTATAGGTGGTATATGAATCATATATACAAGTAATATGAATGTGTATATAGAAAAGCTATGAGTTAATCAGAATGATGCATCTTCTGTCATACGCTTGATTCGTTGGTCTATAGCATGCTAGACCTGGAAGTTTGTTAATTATGATAAGGAAATTAATTAACACCAAACATTCAAAAGATGTAAAACTTGTATAGTGTCATAGTATTTCATCTAATAAACATAATCGGTATATCGAAAGGAGAAACGCTTATAAATTCTTGAGATAATTTCCATGTGGGGATTCCGCCTAGCTAGAGTTCAAAACGACACCAATAGAGGTAAAGTTGTTGCCGGTTGGAATACTCAAAATTCTTGGACACATGTGATGAGTGTGAGAAACTCTAATTAGCATAGACATATTATGTCAATACGACAACTACTCTCAAGTTATCACTAATGACTCAGTGAGGTCATAGTATAACATTGCGGATCCGCTCACGAAATGTGAAATTAGAATTAGAGAGTCGGTTAGCAAGTCGTTAAGAGGAATGGGACTAAAGCCCTTGAAAAGTTTATATGAAGGAAAACTTAACCTAGTTGACTGGAGATCCCAAGATCTGGGTTCAATAGGACAACCTACTTGTATAAACCAAGGAAGGTCACCTGGGGAGTAATAAACTCTTTACCAATTTAAGGAGTTAGTAAACTTCCTAGTCCATTCCTATAACAATGGCAAGATGAGGTTAAGCATATCGCTTTTAATGATTAGCATTGAATCACCTATGTGAGAGAGAGTGGTCGCTTCTAAAGGAAATGTGGGGGCGCATTTCCTAAAAGCTCTTACAGAACCAGGCTAGTGTTCATGACCATAACGAACACGACTATGAGGATTTAACCATGTCAGGGAGAGTCCTGTGTGAACATATATTGTCGTCTATATAAATAGCAGATCAGTTCAAAGACATCAAGTTCTACTGGCAGCTAGTAGGCTAATTATATTTCATAAGGGAAGGTTCAAAGGGTAACACCTACCTATCCTATGCAGGACTCAACCATTGAGTTTTCATTGGAATTGTGTGAGTTACCACTCGATCTCCATTCATGTGGGGGATTGTTGGAAAATTTGAGGTGAAAATGTGATTTTTCACCCACTTTGGACACAAGTAATTATAGACTCGAGTTGTCTATATGAATGTCATACTAATCAGATACGTACTCCTTTATGAGAGCTTCGTAACAATATAATGAGTGTCCAAAATGAAGCTAATGTGAATGAGATATCAGTCTCGAACTATGCCATTTGGAATGTAACTTAAGGAATAAAAATAGGACAAAGTTTATCCCACATTGGTGGGTGAACAAACCGAATTTGGGCTCAAACTAAATGAAGCCACGTGGAGCGAGCGGGCTTATTTCTTTTGCTCCAAGTCGAGTTTTAAGACCCAACTTTTGACCTACTTCCTTATTTATTGCTTTGGATTGTAACAACGAGATATGCGTGTGCATTACGGTTTATGTTTAAACTTGATAACGATCAATTGAATGAAATTGATCACGTTTAATTGTGAATCATTAAATCTGTTGTTCCATATTGTAGTATAAATCCAAGCTATCTCAGCCATTCCAAGATACACCAAAAACACAGCTTCACTCTTATTTCTTACTACTTACTCAAGAACTCCGACGAAATTTCAGGCAAGTTGGTTATCTCCGGCAGTACTTCTGCTTAAGCCGTTGTACCCTGGGAGACAGCCGTCTTTTTGGTAGACGCAAACTGTTTTAAGGGAACCGTGTTCAACACGGGACTCGGCTATGTATTTTATATGTTATAATTGTGATTCCTGTTGTGTAACATTCCTCTCTTTGCGTTCTTTGATTATATGTTTACTTATATGCTATGCTTTAACTTCTTTATGTGTTGTTATTATATAATTATGTTGTTGGTGCGGTACAATTCTCCTACACTTTCAGACACATAAAATTTACCTCTTTTTCATCCACCGCCTCAATCGAAATGTCACAAACCACCACCCCCCACACTCCAATTTATCATTTGGCCAGGCCCGTTCGGCGGCGCGTTAAAGACACTTTAGTCACCCACTAAGATCCTCAACATAGAAGTAGATGACATAGGCACGACAACTACTACACCATAGGTGATAAAATAGGCAAACTAGTTAGTTCCACATTTAACAAACCCGACAACGATACACGCGGCTTAGTCGCGTGTGGTACTCGTGTCGGGTAGCTATTTTTACTAATAAGTACCGGCGTGTATGCATTACGTGTTTAACACTGGCGACGCAGTTAACGCCAGGTCTATTAATAATTGTAATGTTAGCGCGGTTTCTGGAATGTCTACTGCCCCGGAAACCGCGTTGGAGATTTTAGATAAGTTTTTGAGTACACCCTTTAAGTCGCCTTGTCCTGCTTCGAATTTCGAAGCTTGGCCTGATAATGTCCAGTCGTTTCTCGATAATTCGGTAGCTGAAATGTTGAAAATAGGAAACAAACAATCTTTTTCTGATATTAATGGTATTAGTAATAATAGTTCTTGTGCAATATGTGAACTGGCTGAGGGGCGTGAGTTTACGCCAGTGGGGATAATGCCGGGTGGGGTAATTAAGATTGTTAGGGAAAACCCGACGTCTGCGATAGTTAGGTTTGCGGGTGGGAGCGTTGAACCGGCTCATCATTATACTTATGGTCATGATGTGGTGGTGATTAAAGGGAAGAAGATTGTTTGGAATTTGAGTAAAGGTGGAAGGTTCAAGTTGGGTGTGGGAGATTACTTATTTACGCCTGGTGGTGATGTTCATAGAGTTAAGTATCTGGAGGATACCGAGATTTTTATAAGGTGGTATGGTGGTTGGGATATCGAGTTGGATGAAGATCTTGCTACTGCAATTTCTAGTTTGGAGAAAGAAGCATAATGTTGGTTTTTGGTATCACGTTTGCAAGGTGATTATCTGATTATTGCGTTTTTAGATATGAGCGTTCAGACGAAGAGTTGGATACCATTTGATCCTGGTTAGTTAAACGTCAGAATCTGTTTTGAGAGTAGTTTATCCGCATTTGGTTATATGAATATTCCAAATTTGCATAATGTGTAACATGTATGTTATAGACTCGTGTTGATGAACAAAAGTGTTATACTATACTAATGTTTGTGTTATTGTTTTGTGCTCTAACATATGATCCTTTGGTGGTATAGAACTATCTTTTGACTTTTTGTTTGAACATTTTTGGTTGATTCTTCTACTCTATTACAGAGAGATTTTGATGTGTCATAGTCGAGTTGATACATTTTAAAGCGACTATTTGTTGCTAGTTTTGTTTGGTTTACAGATACTTTTGGCAATAAAATATAAGAATCATGCTCATACAGTTTAAAACTTTCATTGTTTCACTAGTTGACTCTAAATGGGTGATTGATTCATTGACTTTATGTATTTGGGGTTTTGATGTTCACAACACTTGCAACATGATTCACGTAACTGAAAATGATACATTTTATGGCAGCAAATGATATGACAAATTCTGCTCCACAAATATATAACGCAGATCATGATACATACGGTTTCAGGTCACAATTGAAATTTTTTATACCATAATGAATCAGTGGTTTGATAACTTAAGTTAGTAAATACAAGAGTACAGCCACATGAATGGGTCAGTTTCAGTTGTGTTCATCTCCAATGGGTCATATCAAAATATCAGCTAAAGAGGAACATATAAAAAAACCAGTAGTAGGGAAAGTACTGTTAAACTAACAGTGAATACCACCAATTTGCATACCAAAATAAAACCCGATATACATTGTGTTCCTCATCTAAATAATACCAACCCATTGCATTGCCATACTAACTGAGAATATTTTTTTGAAGAAATTGATTTGCTTTGTCATTCTGAAGAAATGATGCTTTTAAATGTGTCACCTCTTGCATTGCACATCTTAGTCTGTACGATAATCTAAGTTCTTTTGTTCTTTTGGAATCCTCTTATTTTGACCATCTCTTGTTTTGACCATCTATTGATTGAGCTTATCAATTGACAAAACTTTGGCTTAAATGTTGATTCAAATCTTGCTGCCTTATATGTTAACTTGATGATATGAAAAAACCCTGTGGTGACCAACTAGTAGAATCGTTTTTGTTGTTCGGGCTAAAATGAGCACGAGAAGCTAAATTGTTGCTGTCTTCTTTTTTGGCAGTGGGAATTGTGAGATCTTCTTTTGGTTGTCTAAATTTAAGAGATGATGAATAAACACTGCATGATCATTATTTCTTTATCTGTTTTTTTTTTGTTTTGGTAAACATGATTTCCGGCCTTTTGAGAGATAGTTGCATCATCTACATCAAATGCTGCTGCTGCACCTTCGAAATCTGGCAAGGGTGGAAGAAAGAAGAGATAGCTCCATCAGTTTGCAGCTTTCACAACACACTTTCAGCTGGCACTGTCCTTTTTGTTTGTCTTTACTGGGACCTCCTGTTTCTATATACAACTGCTTGTAGTTTAAACTAGGCCCTTTGGCCGGTTAATTGTGAACCGTTATAGACGCTTACTATGTGGCAGGTGTTTGATATTACTTAAACTGAATGGTGTTCTTGTTTGAGTTTATGTTTATGGTACCCTGTTTGTTCTTTTGTGCATTCTTAAGTTGCAGAAATTTTCATATAAATTTTTTGACTATTGTAGGCCAACTGAGCAAAATTCAACTTCAAAATTATGATGACAGGTCTAACTTATGTTTAGGAAAATAGCAACCCTTGTCAACACTTATGTTAACAACTAGAAGTTTGGCTTGCGCCACTAATAGTCAAGTGACACCTTTGAATAATGTGAGATTGTGAGCAAATCTTTGACATTTGAGATCCTTCTTCTCTGCCAGGCCATAAGTACATGGCAAAACCAGAATATAAAATGATCTTAAACATCACCTACATTCATTCCCAAACTAGAGCATGAACCAAACTAGAGCATGATGAGTTTATTGATTTGAAAATGCCAGTGAAAGCCTAAGACAACATACTTCTTTAGTTTCACAAACTAATAAGTTGATTAAAGAATCAGTCCGGCCCTAAGTACAACTACAAAACATAATATTAAGCTCTCAAAAGCTTCTATTGTTACTAACATGGTACTCGTTTGCTGGCAATCAAAGATTATGTCTGGGATAAGTTCTTGAATTGTGTTGGAAAGATAGCAAACATGGGGAGCTATGGTAATTATAGGTTCTGCCAGGCACAATAAAAAAACATCAATTTCAAGATAAAATAAGCTTGTAACCAAACAAATCAATCCGCCCAACACCCGTGGCCTATCTTCATAACAATCACTTCCACAAGTGTTGCTGCTGCTGAATACCCAAAATTGCAAAGTTTGAAAATGCATATGCAGAAACAGAACGCTAGCTAAAGACATAAAAGAATCCTTGAACTTAAATAACTTCCATTAGAGCATGGTTTTAAAACCAAATTGGGAAACAAGTCTAAACAATGTACATGATGAGATCAAGGATCAAATACAGCATATATAACATCCTAAAGCATCCATATATAATAAAAACAAAAGGAAAACTAATGCACCTAACAATCCAATAATTGAAAGGGTATGCATTATCACAGCAATACAAGGAAAAAGAAAACATGACAATGATCTCAAGATGAATTCAAGTCGAACACATTTAATGGAAATGTAGAGTATAATAAACATTCTTGAACCTTACATCTACACATTTATCTTCCATTAAATTTGATAATTTCTATTTGGATCTGCTGAATTTTGGTGAGATGAGGCTTTCCGCATAATCACCTATATAAAACCTGCTTCTCATAGAAGAAAAATCAAAACTTTTACAGAAAGTTTGTTCTTCAACATCATATATCCCCAATAGATCGCTGGTTAGACACAGAACTTTTCCGTTCTCATGAAAAACTATGGGTGCATACATTGAAATTTCATTGATTCTATTGACTACAATCTTTGTCCAAGATTTCTGTACCCCATACTCATTCATCAGCCAGACATCACCTTTCACTTCATCGAATATCGCAAGCTTTTCACCCAGGGCAACAAGTTTCGTTTCCGAAAGAGCAGAATTGATGCCTACTTCATTATACAAATTGGGTGGCGGCAGTTCACTTAATTTCTCATCAGCTAAACTAAAAGCAACAATAACCGCTTTAGAATCACTGCCCAAAATCCAATGAAGAAATCCATTAACAGACACACCTGACAACCAGCTAAAACGACAATCACGATAACGTGACTGACTGATCACCTGCTTCCAAGTATTTGTTCTAAGGTTATATACATACACATTCCCATAGCGATATTCAAAATGAGAGAAACCAACAACTTTGTAATCATCTGATACGGAATCATAACCAAATCCTTTGACACCAAAATATTCTATTTGACTTGAGGTTGGCAATTCCACATAATCTTTAGTCGTTAGGTTTATAACGATACGGGTATAATCTTTGCAATCCAAGTTTTTATAACCAGAAGCTAAAACAAGACCATTGACAGTACCATCTATACAAAAATTATGTAATTCTAAGGGAAGCTTGGTTAGTGTTGGCACTGCTTCATGGTAATTGTATGGGACTGAATAAAGTGAAACATCGCTAGACTCGAAGACGAAGCGATTTCTGTTAAGTGTTTTTTGATGAGTTTCGATGAATCGGGGTTCTGAAAGTAAAGATAGCCATTCCTTTGAAACGCAGCGGAACCGACCTACGGATTTGGCTGGAAGACGGCATAGAATGCGGGTGGTGATGATATCCTGTGGGATTATTGTCATTGTTATACCACTGTGTTCTTGAGTTTTCTTATTAAAGAAAAGTAAAGTAGTCCCAAAATTGGGAGGAAACACTTTACTTTAATATTAAACAAAATAACACTAGTTTACAAACACACTATAATTTATAACAATGGCAATAATCCCACACTAAAACAAAATCCAAACCTATAATTTATTTATCACAAACACACTAAAACATTAGCTAGCCACTTTAGAAACTCAATAAAAAAAAACTCAGCAGCCTTTTAACCCCCAAAAAGCAATATAAACCTAGATCTGAAAAAACCCAAAAAACATAGACCCTAGATTTGAAAAAAATTAAAACGGGTAAAAGGATAAAGGAGTGGACAGAAGTTGTTTGGCGATGGCAGGGTTGTTAGGGTTTTGATGATTTCTTACTGTTGTTGTTTGATTTTTTTTTTCTTAAATATATACATCTAAGAGTTAATTACATAAGTCGTCCTTGTCGTTAGGCCAAAGTTGCACGTTTCGTCTTTAACTCTGAATAAGTAGACAAATCGTCTCTGTGGTTGTCCAATTTGAGTTGACCGGTCATTTGATTATAATGACGTTAGTCCCGTTAGTTTGCATGTGGCAAATTTAGTCCATTTAGTCAATGATCGTTTGAAACGTTAGTCTATTATACAACGATGTTAGTCTCGTTAGTTAAGTCCAGTTGTCATGTGGCAAAGTTAGTCCATTTAGCCAACGATCATTTGCAACGTTAGTCCTTTATACAACGATTGTTTGCAACTTTATACTAGCACCCACCACCACCACCACTTACCACCACCCCCAATGGCACCCACCACCCACCACCACCACCTCCACTTACCACCTAACCACACCAACACCACCCACCACCACCAATCACCACCATCACCCATCACCACCATCACCCATCACCACCACCCCCACTGCTACCTGTAGGACCGATAATATTGATTTATGTGATTCGGGGGGTCGGGGAAGCTCAAAAAATAAGAAAGACATGGTATTATTAAGCTTCAAGAAAGGGAAGATGCGTGTGCTTTCTAGAGAGAGAAAGGGAAAACACACACACATTGATAGAATACAATGAGACATCACACCCTCCTAGTTGGGACTAGGAGGTGTATTTATACTACTATACACAATGGACTATGACCTATTGGCTAAACTAGTCTCTGTGTAAGTAAATAAGAAATCTAATGCAATTCCTGTAATGACTTCACTTTAGCGAGGCTAACAATCTCCCCCTAAGGGATGTCATTCTTTAGATGCTTCATTGTGATGATGTCATTAGTCGTCTTGATCTTGAGCTTCGTGAAATGTCTTAGAATTATCTTGATTATTTGTTCCTTCATGCTTTGTGATATTTGATTAACGTTTTTGATCTTTCTTGCCTTCGATCAACATCTTCAATGATTTGTCGTGTCATCTTCTCCACTATACTCATACGTCTTGAAAAGACTTTGAATTTCATACTAATGTCTTCCTCACTTGATACATGAACTTGTTCTTTGACATTTTGATCTTTAGTGGAGGTGAAGGTGTTGATGTACATGGTGGTGATAAATGGCCTTTCCTCCAAGTGACTATCATCAGTACCTGCATAAATATGTTAGTTGAAAATACCAATCGATCACGGTGGACTTTTCTTAGAGAATAGACCATTACGATTGTTTTACTAATGAATATCATGATTCCATTCACCTTGGTCGGGCACATAAGTTGTCCGAATCCCGTTGAGGGCCATTATCATTAAATTGGATAAATTCAAGTAACGACCCACGTCTTGGGACTCAATTCATGAAAGGAATCTCCTTGGTGGGATTTCCGGCACTTACGAGTTCGAATGTCGAGAGTATTAACAACATAGTGTGAAAATACGTCTCTAATCCTTACAAAGGTTGTTCCTGAATTGGAGGCCCTCAAGAAGGCTAACAAGATATGCCGAAGTGTATCAACAATTCAGGTGAGTCGCTGAAGTATACCGAAGTATCACTCCACGACTATAGACCGTGTGAAACATAAAACAACCACCATGATATGTGAGGCAAGATCAAAAGATCTTTCAAAAGACTCTTATACAACTTGTGTCCTTTTTGGCGAACACAAGTGTACGATATTGGAAAGTGTATCCTAAGAGATCTTTTGATGAATCTCGTAGCTCTAAACTCGATTAAGTGCGTTTTGATTTTAGTGAGTGGAGGCTGGAAGCAGACTGCCACCTCTTCAATATCAACACATCTCGGAGTGAGAGGTTGATAGATTATGCAAGGTTCTCCGTGAGAGATGAAACAAGAATCTTTTAAGAGGAACTTGAGTGGCTAGGAGGGGTTGTGCAGTGCGTCACTGGGTTCATGACGTCTTGTCTTCAATACCGGTGTCATCTTTGTGACAGCCAGTAGCAGATGTATTGACCCGGTTTCTGTCCTAAGTTTATGGAAGGCTATTTCTTTTCACCCTTTCATAACTTTTCTTTTTCATTCTTCAACCCCTTCGTTCTCATTTCCTCACTGTACTCCTTTTTTTCAAGGGAAAATGATGCAAATAGACCGCGCGCCCTGATGCATATCACTTTCTGGACCACTTTTATTTTTAATTTGAAAATAGACCGAGGGCAACCGCTGTCATTGGGCTACTCATTGACATTGCAACAAGTGTCCCGTATGTGCAAGGTATTGTTTTTTGGGCAACTAAAAAGCGGTGGGCAACCGTATAATTTTAAAAATGGTTCTATCGTCATTTTACGTTAGACAAAAAAGCACACATTTGAATAGTAAAAGTACAATATCCATTAATTAAGAGAGTTCAAAATCCAAAAGTCAACGACCAATAAAGCATCCATAGTTATCGGTTTTCTCTTGCTTCTCGCAATACTATTTTCACAAATCAAACCGTCTTCTTCGTCCCCTTGTCTTCCTTGTAACGTCGGTTATGTCACCATCTTTAAAGCTACGGTGTTGATTGCAAATCACATTCGATTGATCAAGTTTTAAAAAATGTTCCCAAATATGGTGCGTAAATATTGTTCTCGTTGTTTATTACATATGATTATTTCCAATTGGTTACGTGTTATAATAAATTGTTTTGTTATTCGATGAATAGCTATGTTAGATAGGTGTTAATTCCATTTTATAATCCGTTGCTCTTTTTATGTGTATCGATTCATAATTATGTAGGGTATGATACCTTAGATGTCGTTAGTTAAGTATGTAACATTACTTGGTTCATTAAAAATTTAGTGGCGGTTTGTAGACTAATAAGGTGTTTAAAGGTTTTTCATCAAAAGCTATCTCGATCCTCAAAAGCTGATCTTTGAAACACCAAAGTTGGATCTACAATCCTTTACCCTTTCCAATATCGGTTTGAGTAACTACATCTTTACGCAGGGTTCACCAATGTTTAGAGTCTTAGCAATAGCTCTAGGTGCGGGATAGGGTGAGATTTCTTTTGGTTGACCAATTGTATGGCAATCTCATTGTCGACCTTTTTGGTTTTGGTGTTGGTGTTATTGATGTGGTTATAATTGTAGCAATGGTTGCCTATGCGGTGGAAACGTCTGAACTGGCGGTGGGTATAATAATAGCGGTGGTTACTCCAATACTAGCGGTGGATGCAACAATCTTGAAAGTGGTTGCTGCACCCTTCATTCTCCTTTTCTTCAACTGCGACCTTTAAAGAATCATCTTGACTCTTGAGGTTTGGAAAATTTATGTTTCCTAGTGAATAATATCAATAACTAATGGAATTTTGAGTTTAGTATTGCAATTAAGTCTAGTTAGAGTATATTCGCATGTGAAGAATATCGAGATTGGCTATTATTTTGATTATTTATGTTTTCACAAATGATATCATAAAATCATAACATAAAATTTGATGCAGTAATCTAGTACCTTGTTAATTAGATAAATACTTATTACCTTACATACCTAATCAGTCCAAAATAGCACATTCTTAAACATTTACAAAACACATTCATAATCCTAAAATCATCATCACCGCAACTTCTTTGAGTCTCGTTGATAATATTTTGGCACATTCAACCATCTCTTGATACTTAGCTTTGACAACAACATTATGATCTTTCAAAATCTTAAAAGCGGTTTGCATCTCTTCATACTTCGCTTGAAAGATCGGCATTATAATCTTTGTAAATCTTAAAATCGATTATCGCCTCTTCACACGTTGCTTCCAAATTAGCATTATCATCTTGATCCTCTTGAAGCGCTTTCATATCTTCATACTCACATTCATACTACGGAAGTTGTTCAATCATTCTCTTCCTCTTATCAATCGACTCTTGTTTCTCTCTAAAATTTCCTTCTATTGGGAAAGTCTTTCCGGCTCACAAGCAATTACCATTCTCTTGAAGCGGTCTATCATGTCTTTAAATAAAGAATCGTGCAAATTAGTACAATTCGAGTGCATGTACCATCTTGACACAAAGAACACGCCATTTTGTAAATGATTGTGATGATTGATAATCTAATTGATCTAAATGTCAATTGACTAAAATATCACGATGAAGTGAAAGGTAAATTTCACAAATGAAAAGGTGTTTTAGTTTTTGTGACAGTCTATATTATTTATTGACAATTTGAATTGGTGTATAGTGTGAATAATCCAAACTAACTGTAATAATTGGTGTTTGCAAATGGGTTTTGTGGTCACAAAGAGTTAGAGTATCGATGGCCTCTGCATTTTACTTTTTGACTTTTTGTGAACTCTAGCATTTGGCTATTTTGTTTTCACTTTTCACTTTTCTTGGTAAGTATGTCGATTGCTTTTTGGGAAATGGTTTTGTATTTTAAATCAAATTAATAATCTTCAACTATCAACATCCACACATTCCTCGAGCATTACCAATGCATCAAGTCAAAAATGGTTGATGCATTGAACACTGATACTCCTTTGCAAAAAGCATTTGCATATTTAATGTTGGGTGAAAATGAAATTTTATAAATACAAAAGCTTTTTGACAATAGCTTCAAACACTTGAAGTCTTTACTAGTGTTTTGTAAAAGTCTTCTTCAAAGTTATTGCCACAATGGAACAAGTCATTTGAATATCTTATTAGAATAGTAAAAAGTCTTTCACCAAGTTAAAGTCTTTCACCAAGTTGCATTATGGATGCTTACACTTTCATCGAAGAATCCAAATAAAAAATCATTGTCCTTTTCTTCTTTTTATAAACAAATCCGGGTTTGTTGTACTCCCGTATGTACTTTGTTACCTTATTCGTTCATATATTTATAGAGTACATGAATATAAATAAATGTGCACTTTATATTTTATATTCTATTATTAAATATTTATTTAATTAAAAGTTATTCAAATTGTTATTAGGGTTTATGTTTTATAGGACATGGCGGAAACCAAAGAAGTCATATTTAAAGTGCACCATAACGGAAATTTGAATTTCACCACTCCGCTATGTAGGCGGTCTCCTTCTTGATGTCCGTGTTTTAGCTCCACGAGGGTTGCATTTACCGGTGCTTGATCATGTTTTGAATGATATTGGAGGAAAATGGGCTTTATTTTATCTTGCACCAAATAAGGCACTAGAAGATGGTTTAACATTGTTGCACATGACAATGACGTTCGGCGAATGTATGACCTTCTTGATGAGAATGGATCCATGGACGTCTACAATGTGCACGAGCTACGAGCTTTGTCACAATTTTATTTCAAAAACATGGTATGGCGGGAAGAGGAGGCCGGCATGTGGTGCGGTAGTGCAACACCTTTCAAAATAAGGAAGTTAACAAAGCGTGTTTCTATCACGAAACCGAAAGAGGGTTCGAGATCATAGAAAAAAAGGGCTAGTGCACAAGGAATGGTTCCACATTATGAATGTTTGTTCTTGTAAAAATAATTATGAGTTTATGTTGCCAACCATGCGATAGTGCTTCTATGCCAAACTTAGTCTTTATTAGGTTTATCTTTGTTAAGTGTATCCTTTATGATCATATGGTTAAGAATTATGGTTGCCCGATCGTACAACAAGTATTGCCCAATGATGGCATTTAGTTGCCCAGTTGCAAATTGGAAGGTGGCACGAGGTTCCAACGAAATTGCCCAATAACTTTAACTTGATTGTCGAATTTTGTGTGTAGATACTAGATGATGATAACGGTTGCGTTTGCTCATTAGAATAACACAATTGGGGATAAATCGCCCAAAATACTAACAACTTCTACAAGAGTTAAAACAATTGTTTTGAAAGTACAAATTAATTTTGATTAAATTGGGGATAAAAACCACAACATGGTTGCGTTTTGGAAAAACCAAAGGAGGCTACATGGTTTGAACAAATTCTCAATTATATGCATATGTGAATAAACCAAAGCTACAGTTTAAAAACCCTTTGCTAGGGTCGCTCACCACCGCTAGTGTCGCTTAGTGTTGGCGCAAATATCAACTTTGTTTCGCTTTTCCAAATGACTAGTTGAAGTTTAAATTTTAAAAGTGAAATTTAAAGCGGATATGAATGATTTACTTGTTTGTCAAGCGTGCTTAAGCAACATTTTCAAAACCAACAACGGATGTATAGACATAGCAAACTTTCGGTACAAAAAGGATGATAATAAACCGATAAATTCAAGCGGTTTGTAATTACGGATAAGTCTTATCCAAATACCAAAAAGGAGAAAAATCGCAAGTAAATATTCACGTTCCTTCCTAGAAATTTTATGACAAATCCAAAGGGAAAATAGATGCCCGAGAGCCTAGCACGTGCCTACCCACAAAACAAGAATTGAAATTAATTATACGCGTGCAAGAACGGTAAAATCCTCCCTTTAAATACGCGAGGTAAATAAAGGAAAGCACATAAAAACAACCATTCCTCCACCAACAAAATACAACAAAGAGAAGTTGAAAATGTTAACCCGTTGCCCACGCACCGTCGGTTCAAAAAGCCCATACATAGCCTAAAACTTTACCCCCAAAACAAAAACATAGCGCAAGCGATTCTTTGCTACCACAAGCGAAACTTGTTCTTAAATGACTACTAAAAACAATTTGTCGTTTCTAAGGCGACAAAATTGACCTATCTCGCGACCATTCACAACATTCCTTCAACCAAAACCCGTGTCCTTTGAGGTTTGTGGAAGCTCGCCACGACCATATGGCGTACCAAAGGTTGGAGTTTAAACCGATTAGACTCTCATTAGCCATTTGGGATGTTCAAAGTTCAGCGATTCTTTCTTAACCTCGCTCTTCCCGAGCGGAAGAAGGATGTATATCATGGGTATTGGGGTCGAAGGAGTGGTAGAATGTGCAAAGAGAGGCAAACAACACGGTGAAATTTCGGCCTCGGTCCTCTCTGTTGCAACCCGGCCCCGAAGCAAGTGTACGTCTACTAATCACGGCATATCGGGTTGGATAGACGGGTTAAAGGTAAAAATGATGAGCGAGCTTGCGGGCACTGGGATTAATTTTAGAAAACCACATAAATAATTAGTAAAAAATCACATGCTATCGTGTAGGGATGATTGGTGTATTTTGTGACGCTTCTCTCCTCACTCCAATTCAAACCTATCACGTCGGCATGTGGATGTATTTTTACGAATTATTTGTGGTTCTACCATTGCTCTAAAATAAAATATGCAGGATTGGAAGAGCAACCCACTAAAAGCTCTTCCATTACGCGCATAGCATAGGGCGGTTACACGGAAACCCGTTGAGAAGCCTATCGAACTTCTGCAGGAATCCCATATGAAAATCGACCGCCCGGAGAACCAAACGATGGAAAATCCTTCAAGAAAATGATAGCAAACAAGAAGGAATCCACACTCACAATTAAGTCACGTACCCTTTGCTAATGTAGTTTTTCACTGCTAGTATCATTGTGTCGGTTTAATATGTAACATTCTAGAATATTTTTGGTAGGATTTTTGTACGAATAAGTATGCTAAGTATAATTATCTTGTATATTGTAAAGGACTCCTTAGCTTATAAAAGGAGGTCTAGGCTAGAGTTTGATATAACTTTTCGGCATATTTAGAGTCGATACACTTCAAGGTTGTAATCGCTAATACTATTCGAGTATTCGTATTAATATTATTTCCGGTGTTTTATAGACCATAAGTTATTGTAAAACGTCAACATCTTCACTTTGACGTAAGCACATAACGCTTGTGGTTATTACATGTGTAGAGTGAGTTGATTATTTTGAGGTTTATGCGACTTTTCTAAGCGTCATAAAATGGTGTCGTGTCTAGATAGTAGATGGCGATAACGGTTGCGTTCTTGATTAGAATAGCACATTTGGGGATAAATCGTCCAAAATACTAACAAGCTACAAGAGTAAAATAGTTGTTTTGAAAATAAAGAGCAAACCATCGGGCTAATGTAGTTTTCACCAAGACACATCATAATTCGCAACTAGTATGATTGCAATCAATTTAATATGTAACATTCTTGAATTTCTTGGGTAGGATGCTTTGTATTAGATAAGTATGCTAAGTATAATTATCACATATATTGTAAAGGACTCCTTAGACTATAAAAGAAGGTCCGAGGCTAGAGTCGATACACTCCAAGGTTCTACTCGCTAATACTATTCGAAGTTCAAATATTCGTGTATTAATAATACTTGTAGGTCTTTTATAGACCATAACTTATTAGTGTTCAAATTTAATTTGTTAACATTAATATTTATTTTCAAACATACTATTCAAGTGAACAACGATGAAATATTTGTTGTCGATGTATTGTAACTAGTTAGATTAAAAAAATGTTACATTATTTTTTTTAGGTCACGGATTTTAAAAATACCACAAAATTGTTATAAAGAGCAACACAATTGGTTGCTCATAATTGGTTGATTATATGTGTAGAGTGAGTTTATCATCAGTTTGACGCATGCACATAACGCTTCATGTTATTAGATGTGTAGAGTGAGTTGATTATTTTGAGGTTTATGCGACTTTTCTAAACGTCAAAAAATGGTACAATGCTTTTATGCTTGATTACTTAAATTAAATATCGTAATTATAAAATGAATTGGTTGCCAAATTACAACTGCTAGTTAATATTTACTCACGCTAATTATACGACTCACGCTAGTAAACCGAATAGGTTGTATACTTACAATCGCTAGTATTATACGCACAATCGCTAGTTATTATAACAAGCGCTAGTGATAGAAGTTGCCCTACGTTCAACAGTTAGTTGCCAAATTGATATTTGGAAACAAGCGCTAGTTAGCGAGATGAAATAAAATGGATAATGGCAACAGAGGAAATACTAAATACGTTGACATACAACATTTCATCTGACGACAACCTACAACATATTACGATTACTACATAAACCCTTGATAAACAGACACACCAAACTTTGTGTACACAAATTTAATTGACGCAGGTATTGAAACCATACATAAAACTACAACCACTAGAACAATTTTACAACGGTGTGACGGAAGATCGGGGAGTTTCAACGACTTCCTAGCGAACTCCCAATTGTCTTGATATTATCATAACCATCGTCCATCAAATCGGCGCCCGATATACATTTTCTTTAACGACGTGGAACAAGCAAGTATAAACTTTATTATGTGTAATTCATTACGTGATCTAGGAAAGGATCGAAAAATCACTCTCTCGAATCGCTCATGACTGAATGTGGTTGTGTCTAAATCAAATGAAGGTTGTTCCAAAGGTAAAACACTAAGCGTGTGTGCACACGGAAAATCAAATAGTATTGAGATAGAAAAACATGGCGGTTCACGATGTTTATTTGATACGTATGAAATAGAGTAATAAAGTATTACACTTACTCGGTTTCCAGCTTTTTCAAGTTTGGAGATCGCGAATCATTTGGACGATGAGTGACACGATATGATCTCGCCAAAATCAACTCCTTTTAGATTCGATTAACGAGGGATACAAACGGCAAGGGACATTCATCACGGAATTACCATCACGCATCAACTACAAAAGGTCGAGTTTTGGGTTAGTTTCAAAGATTAAATGTCGTTCTGATTACACATATATTTAACATTGTAAAATTAGAAGTGTAAATCTCAAAGCGGTCTTACCGTGCAATAGTCAAAATCAATGTAAGGGTCTCAAGAGATGGAAGTCTTGTCGGTGAAAGATATTGGATGCTATGATTGTCGTGACAGCATTCGAAATACCGAATGACAAATGTAACTTCTTCAAATTCCTAAGACTTGCAAGATTCCATAGTTTCATCCCGTTTGTACTCTCAACATCCAATCTAAGAGACTCAAGTAAGGGACAACCAACAATTAAATCCCAAACTGTACCGGTAAGAAATTTGACTAAACACAATTCTAAGCTCAATAAATTTGGAAAACTTGTGAAAAACACCAAACTAGGAAAATCATAACAATGAATTTCAAGATGTTTCAATTCAATACGCCCGTAAAGTTCGGTTGGCAATGTAACTGGTTGTCCATACCAGTTTCTAACTGTGAGCTCCTGAATTCCTTGTAGTGCCAAAAACATAAGCCAATCACGAATCTCTTCATAATTCAAGTCTTCCATTCCAGACAACGATTTGGGATCTACAGAGAAGACAAACTTTTTTATGAGACCCGTAAGCTGATTTAAAAGTCTAGTAACATGGCTCCCATCAAACTTATATGTTAAATAATAAAAGAAATCCTCATCAATTATGACTTGGTGAGCAAGGTCCACTTAAACCTCCAATTTGTAGATAAAATAGAGGTGCTCACCGCTTCGTTATTGGCAACCGATTCAAAATGTTACCCATCATCATATCGGCATGTTGCTAATATAATCTCTCATAATGGTGATAACATTAGCTCAAACGACATGGTTTTCAAGGAATTTTTTTGGTTTTTAATTGTCGACGGAGGCTTTAGATGAGGTTGTTGATTTGCAATTGATGGTCGAGCGAGGGTGTGTTATGATCATTATATATGGTTGTTGGGTTGGTTCATTAATTCGCGCCCAAGATACAAGCTTTTCAAATTTGGTCCATAAAATATGGCCAAAACCCATTTCTACCTCCAACTTGGCTAATGGAATTCCTGCTACCCTGAACTTTTAAGGGCGCGAGACGGTACCCTAAACTTGGAAAATGGGTCATTTTACAACCATCCGTTTACTTATTTAGGTCATGTGCCGTTAAATATTTGATGGGCCCAATAAAACCTATTAGTCTTCTACATTAAAAGTAAAATATCCAGAGAAAAAAAAACGTCGCCTCCTTTAATGTTGATCCTGTGATACTTTAAATAGAATATTTTAGATTTTGTTGTGAAAAATTTGTGAAAGGTGAGTTTTAGTAGATTATTTATTCTCTATTGTTGTTGTTTGCTTTTTATTTATATCCAACTACATTAATACCAACAGTACATGTTATGGTTTATTAGGGCCATGGTTAATGATTGTAAAGTGAGGATAAATTGTTATTCGTCAAGCGACATTATTTATTGATGTATTATATTGGTTTACCATTATGCAGGCATGCAACATGAATGATAATGACGATGGAGGGTACGAGGAACATGGCGTAGATGAAGATGATTTTGAAGAAAATAGTGAACATGAACTTGATGCAATGACATAGACTCTTGATCCCAATCAAGATGAAGAGATGGCTCTTGGTATAGAAGTAGTAAAAAGCACTACAAGATCTTGCAACATACAAGAGAAACTACTAATCAAGATGAAGAGATGGCTCTTATTACGTTTGTTACGTGATACATGTTTGGCTTATTCAATATTTCGGTTTAATGAGTCGCAAACTAAGTTCAAAGTTAGGTATGTATTTTAATGATACAACAAATGAAATAACTATGTAAAATTGAAAACATTGAATCATGAAAGCAACGCCAAACATTGAAAATGAATTGGTTGTATACTTACAACTGATTTTACTACCGCTATAGTTAATTTTACTACCGCTAGTAAAACTGAAGTGGTTGTAGACTTACAACTGCTAGTCATTTTTACTACCGCTATAGTTATTTTTACTACCGCTAGTAAAATTGAATTGGTTGTATACTTACAACTGCCAGTATACAGGTTACTACTGCTAGCTATTTTAACCACTGCTTGTGATAGAACACATCAACGAAATGATGCCACCGTCGTTAATATTGTTGTGTATGGCCGTGTTTGTCTTTGCCGCGTGTGTAGGTCTTCGATACCATTCGGTGCCCTTGTGTAGGTGTTGGTCTTACTATTCTGGGCCTGAATATAGACATATTGGTTTAGTGCTACTAGTATTAAACTTACAACTGCTAGTTATATTGTACTAGTGTTGAATGGTAAATCTGTTAAGTTCAAGTGTGCATAGTCACTAGTTAGTAGTTATTAGTTGATTGTAGAATACGAATTGTAACAACTAGAAGGACTCCTTGGTTTATAAAGCTAGTCAATAAGGAAAAGAAGTTGCCCTACGTAGAACAGTTAGTTGCCACATTGTTTATTGGAAACAATTGCTAGTTCCCCAGATTAAACAAAGATGTATAATAGGATTAAAGAACATAGGAAATAGTAAATACGTTGACATACAACGTTTCATATAGACAACCTACTACATATTACGATTACTACATAATTATGAGTTTAATGGGTTACATAATATATAACCACTTGATTTATAAAATTCAGGAAGTACGCAGAAAAAGCTAACCACTCCATGCTTCCTTCACATACAGACATCGTACTAAAACCACAAAGCTTCATTCCCATTAAGCATGATCCCTAACTTATGCCGAACAAACCTGTTGAACATGAATATAATGGTGTAAGTTAAAAATAAAACATTAATTAAAGAATGGTAAGTTAAAAATAAAACATACTATAAACAACGTAGTGCAGGTGATTTAACAAAGAAGAGATTCTTTGTATGGGCGATGTAGAAAGATCCCGCATCTCTTAACATTCCCATGCGGACAAATAATTCAAGTTCTTTGTTGTACACAAATACCGATGACCCAAATGATTGGCGTTATGCGCTTCCACTATTGGAGCTTGATCCTTTGTAAACCCAAGCAAACGAACCGAATATAGGGTAGGGATGGCGAATAGGCTTCTAAATGATGTTATGGAAGAACCATTGACGTCCAACAACCATCCGCAAAACAATGGAATATCTTCACCAATGATCGTCCCGAAATCACTAGAGAGGTTCCAAGATCGAAAACATTGAATGGGCGGGAGTTCATTTTTAAAATCTGTGGTAGGTCTATAACTTTAAATTGGTTGGTTACCAAATCAAAAGAAATCAACATATAAATCTTATAAATAACACCGTCCTCATTAGTTAACTTTTCACTCCCGGTCAATAGATAAACCGACCTACAAGTGCATGAGTTTTACGTTTCAATTTGATTGTTTCACGAGGGGGTGGAAATTTTCAAGGCGTGTCCACCGTAAAGAGTTCAAAGAAAAGACAAACACATACCAGAAACCACTTTCGAAAACAGGATAGGAGACCTTCACGATCGTCGGGTCAAGAGTGTCCGGACGGACGACAAAACCAAAACAAATCTTTTGACGTTCGATTTGATGCGTGTAAACCGGGACAAATACTGCAAGTGATTTTTTGATTGCCGGGTTCCAAATAACAGTCATTAGATTAGAACCATAGACAAAACACCAAAGACCATTAGAATTGCCAACTGTAATCATAGATGAAAGCATTAAATCTGTATTAAGTGGCGTGGCGATTAGTTGTTCATCTAAAGCTAACACAAAACCTTGGTCACCCATATCGAATGTTAGCGTAAATAAACACCGATCATTACGACGAACACCGTAATTAAAGATGAAGCTTCCACAATCTATACTAGCCTTCCATAACTTGCAAACACTACGTTCTTTGGAGTATAGACTTAGGAGGTAGCCTACGGATGATATCTAGTTGAACATCCGAGTGGATATTGTCGACATATTTTCTAAACAAAAGCGTAAAGATTGGGATAAAGATATGAAGTCAATAGACCAAAAGAAGAAAGAAAGATTTTGTTAAACAAATTGTATTGAAGAAAGAAGAAAGTGATTGGGAACACAAGACATTAAAGGACATGTACCGTAAATCTGTGTTTTGTGGGCGTTTGTTTTTTTGTTTTTTGTTTTTTTAAAATATGAATGACAAAACTATCCTAGTGTATAAATACAAGTTGCCCAAAAAACATAAAGATGCCCAAAAAACAATACGTTACAATACATGACATATACCTTCAAAATACGTAATTGTGTAATAAGTTGTCGGACACATGGCAGCCCCTGGTTGGATCCAAGAAAAGCGATGGCCAACCTGTCTATTTTCGAATTTTAAAAGGGCGTGGTCCATAAAGTGATATGCATCAGGGCGCGTGGTCTATTTGACCAATTTTCCCTTTTTTCAATCATACGTAAGGACTTTCTAATTCTAACTATTTGGAATTGTCCCTAGGTAGATCCCTCTAGCTCTGGCGGGTCATAGGACATAAAACCTAACCTTAATCACCTTATAAATCCATGATTATCCTATGTTGCCATAAAACCTTTTTGTAAAATCTCTCAAAGTGCTTATGATTGTGAAAGATATTTTGTTGACACTTTGAGAGTTTTATATTTCAGAAATACCCTCCCTCTACATGTGCACATACATTTTTAAGATAAATTTGCATATTTATGGAAGAGTTTGCACTTTTGAATTGATGGACTTTCAATAAACAAGACCGATTCGAGACACGTTTACATCACTAGTGAACTAACTTGAAATTATTACCCGGCCTGGTCAAGTCCAAAGAAAGTTTCTAGAAATGGTACATTTTACTTAGACAAGTCCTATTCGAGACACGCTTACATCACTGGTTAGACCAGCTTGAAATTATTACCCGTCCAGGAACAAGTCTTTTCGAGTGCTGACTTTATTTTATCGTCAATTCATTGGTTACGTCTGAGTCGAGCTCTTTTGAGATTCAACAATGATCTTAAAACATTTTGATTACATTTTAATCACGTTTCTCCCCCTCAAAAATAGCATATCTATGATGATTTTGAAACAAAATGATTAAAAGATATGATTTTCGAAGAGCATTTGGAGAGAAACTGATTTAGCATGAATTGTGAACAATTTTTGTTTTATACTCCCCCTTAAGGCTGCCCACAGTCGTGACCTGGGTCCCACCGCCACATCAACTTTCTCTCTCCGGCGACCAGACACGACCAAGTTGCCACAGTCGATGACCGACTTTTTTTTATTTAAAATATTTTAATTAAGTGTAGATGAGTTGATGAGTCCATTAGCTCATGAGTAACTATTAACGATTGTTCATGCGATCTTAAGGGGTCGTGATCACGATGGCCCTCATCTTCGAACCATGTAGGACATATCGCCCGTTGCTTGTTTCGAATGATCATATTATGTAATATGATACATGTATATACAATATCTTGGAGATCCCGTTTATACAACCCTCAAGCAGGAACTTTAAGCATTTTCCACTTCTTCTTCAACACACCAAAAGCCCGTTCCACATCTTTCCTTGATGCTTCGTGCTTCCTCTTGTACAATATTCTTTTTTCATCACCTGTGGGAGGATTTGAAATGGACTTAATAAGAACATACCATTGTGGATATATCCCGTCAGTAAGATAATATCCTCTTTTATAAGGTATATCGTTAGCCTCGAATTCAAGGTCTGGTGCTCTCCCAGATTTGATATCATTGAAAACAGGGGAACGATGTAAAACGTTTACGTCGTTATTCATTCCGAAGACACCAAACTACGCATGCCAAATTCATAAATCTTGGGAAGCGATCACTTCCAATAAAATGAATAGATGTTGCCCGTGATCACCCCTAGAATATTGACCTCTCAAACTTTTTGGTCAATTCTCCCACTCCCAATTTGTACAATTGTTGGAATCACTCCTAAACTAGATTACAAGTGTTAGTAATTAATATGTAATAGTTAGCTTAATTAGGCCTTTATGTTTGTTATTATGCTAAGGCTTATGTAGAAGGCCCATAAGCCTTGGCCCAAGCCAAATAAGGAAAGGAAGGGACTAGGAGTGTTGCCCTAGCTCCCTCTCCTATAAATAGGATTGTAAACCTTCATTTGAAGGTTGGTTGTTCACTTTCATATTACACTTATGCTTATCCTTTTCATATTGTCTTAAACGTGTGTGTGTTTGTGTGCAACCAATCCTTCCTTCATCTCATTTCTTATATGAATGCTTGTGTTAGATAAATGGGAACCTAACAGTGGTATCATTCGCCAAATAGTTGGGTGAAAGGTTTTGTTTTTGAAGTTGTTTGGTATACGCGTAAGGTTCTCGGTATTAAACTTTTAAACGCAAAAAGCTTTCATTTTTTACACTTTACAATCCAAGATTCTTGTACTTTCAAGGTTATTAGGTGTTAAAGTTTCAGTTTTGGCAAAAGTTTCAAACTTTACGTGTATTTCTTTGGTTTTAAGCTTGATTTGATACGTGTAGCTTATTTTACGCGTAAGAGTTGAAATAGTTTTTGATCATCAAGTTTTACATTTTTGTGATATTTTGGTGATATTGAAGCCTTTTCATCTCAAAAATCTGGTTTAGAAACATTTTTTGGGCAGAAATCAAAGTTTTGGCAAAAGTTGGCATTTCCTACGCGTAAGCAAACCCTAATCTTATGCGTAAGTTATCCTTGGTTTGATCTTCAGTTTTCTTGGTTTACTCAGTGTTTTCTCGACTTTGGATATCTTTTACACTGGTATAAGTGTAAAGGATTTTTGGGCAAAACCCTAGTTTTACGCCTAAGCAATAACTTACGCGTAGAATCCTTTACGCATAAGCATTTACTTACGCCTAAGCCTTGTCTTATGCATAAGCAAATCTTACGCCTAAGCATTCTACTACTAAGCTTTTGTTTTACGCATAAGCTAAGGTTCCTTAACCCTACGCGTAAGCTAATCATACGCGTAAGATTATTTCTTACGCGTAAGTTGGTGATTTTACGCCTAAGGTTTTCTTTGCCTAAGCTTGATTTCTACGCTTAAGGATTCTTCATCAACAAAGTTTCACTCGACTACAAAGATCCATTTTACAACATAAGTTTCAAGATGTCTCAACCAGCATACTCTAACTACTTCCCTCATGTGTATCCTCAACAACAACAACAACAACAACAACAACAACAACTCAACTCAACAACAACAATTTTACCAACAATTACAACAACAACAACAACAACAACAACAATTTCCTCCAGGAGCAATTCTACCACAAATGATTCAACCACCACCTAGTCTTCAAGTACAACCTTACACAAACTTTAACAATCAACATCCATCCAGGAATACTATGAAGGAACCGTCTTAGTTTGCAAAGATGTGTGAAGCTTTAAGTAGCCAACAATCCATTCATGAGGCTGGATCACTTGATAGACCTCCAATGCTCACTTCCGAAAACTATGATCAATGGGTGATTAGGTTCTTTAGGTTTTGTGATCTAAAGAAGCCACATGGAAAGTTCTTAAAGAAGGTCATCTGGAAGGTCCATTTCGATGCCTCTATCAGTTACAGGAGATCCAAATGCCAATCCACCAAGAGGTGATGTCACCAACATTGCAAGTCTCAATGACCTCACTGCTGATGAACTTCTACATTTTGAAGCCGATGAACTAGCAATGCAATATATCCTTTTGGGATTACCCAATCCGATCCTTCGAAGTGTTGATGCTCAAAAGACTGCTAAAATGTAGGATCGTTATTTTATTGTGTTGATGATTCGGGTGGTCTTGGATGATCAAAATACATGTTTGCCATAGTTAGAGAGTTAGTAGAGAGAGAGAGGGTGTTCTTGCTAGAGGTTTACACAAAGTATGGAATATTAGATTGAATGAGAGCACCACCCTTCCATGGATGGAAGGGGTATTTATAATTCTGAAAACACGACCTCCCATCGGCTGTGGATCGGTATACGATGGGTAAAGACCGTCCTTCCTCCACGGTGTTACACTACGCTAAACAACGCTACTAAATAACTAATAAACTACTAAACAACTAAAATAACGACACGTCTGAGCTAACTTATGCTAGATCATAATTGGGGTGACCGACACTTTAACATGGAATTTTCTAATTCCTAACAATCTCCCCAAGGAGGTCACCCCATGTTTTACATTTGAATCCTAGCATTCTATTCTTGACTTCGTTCTTGAGCTCGTGACTTGAATTCTTCACTTTCTCAATCTTTGTGCTTTAGTAGCGATTCTTCAAAGTCCGCATGAGATTTTTACTTTTAGTGGAGGCCTTTAAGCGATCCACATCTTTGATGATCTTGAGCTTTCTTTGAGATCATCACCACCGTAAATCTCGGACCACCCTTTATAGTGTTGCCATCATGTGAAGTTGTGACTTTCGGACCGACATGCTCACACTTTTGAATCATGACATCTTTCCATCGAGTAGCGGAAGCTTTCTTGGTTCAAGATATTTGCGTGTACAAAGCAAAAGCATAGTATAGAAATATCGAGCCGGTTATGAAGATATGCACCATCATGATTTCTTCAAATTAAGTGTGGATCTTTGTGAGCATGCGGCTTTGGATTGACCGCTCAATTACGATCGGTACCAACAGTCCAAATGTACTGCAAACAACGATTAGCAATAAAACACACGAAAGTGTCTTTGATCACTTTTGTTGAATTGAGGTACACGGCCCACGGTTCCCGTTGATCGATTACAAATCTTGCCTGTGATCGGTAGGATTCCTAAGAATCTCCTTGATGAGGTTTCGCGGTGTTCTAGTTTGTTCTCAAACCGGAACGTCTCAAAGAAGACAACACGGAGTGAGTGAACCGGTAATTGAGATTCAGCGATTGATGAAAATGATTTGAAAAACAATTGCGTATTGCTTGAAGAAAGAGTTTTGCAATCGAAGAAGGTTTTATGAGAAAGATCAATTTTCAAACAAAATACTTTTGTATTAGAGAATGAGTACACATTCGACGTGCTAGCGAAAAGAAGAGATTCGCACATCGAGCGGTTTTCTAAAAGTATTTTTCAATCGAGAGATACTTTTGAATTTGAAAACATAAGTACACATTCGATGTGCTAGAGAAAGAAGGTTTGCACATCGAGCGGTTTTCCCAAAAGTATTCGTCAATTCATTTCTGGACCAAGGTTGATTCACGAGTGAATCGCCCCATCGTTCTATCCGGTTGTCACAAGTTTGATCTTTAGAAAAGATCTCACATGTCACCACCAGAGCTTGTTTGATGTTGGCTCGAAGGCTTTCCATCTTCATAGTGAATATGTATGCATATCACTCGGATGTTCGCAATACCACAAGGATAATGCGTGGGACTCTTAATATATTCTTACTTTCCACATTGTGTGAAACAACAAGTTTTCATTAATTTTGTGTCCTAATGAGATATTGTGGATGATCTCTTGGCTCTAGACTCAATAGTGCACATTTGGTTCTGTGTCGGAGACTAGGGAGAGGTCTCCTTCTTCAATATCAACAATCTCTAAGAGAAAGTTGATAGATAATGTCGGTTCCTCGTGAGAATGAAACAAGTCCTTTTAAGAGGAACTTGAGTGGTTTGGGAAGTTTAGTGCGATGCATCCTTTGGGTCCATGATGTCTTGTCTTCAATATCGGTGTTACCTTAGTAAACACCGGTAGCATATGTATTGAACCCGATTCTTGCCCTAAGGTTGAATTGATGGAGGCTATTTCTTTTCACCCTTTTCACATTCAGTTCTTTTCATTCTTCAACCCCTTGATGCTTACCGAGACTTCATAACTAGAACCTTGTTGGATTTATTCGATTACTAGCTCTGTCTCATCCGCACTCTTCTCATATTCTCATTTTCTCCTTTTTTTTCATCATACCTAAGGACTCTACACTATCTAGTGGATTGTCCTGGGTAGATCCCTCCGGATTCTGGCGGATCATGGGAACGAATACCTAACCTAACCATCCTTATAACACCATTCATAAAGTAAAATGGTCGGTCTTTTGGTACAGTTCATTCTTCCTTGAAACCAATTGAAAAATCATTTGGAAAAACAATCAAGGTACTTGTGATACGAGATCAAAGCATTTTGTACCTAATAGTTTTGATCATTTAGAAAACCTCCCCTCAACATGTGCATATGATTTAGAAATTGTTTAGCATAAGGAGGCAAGAGGACTTTGAAATATTTTCTTTGATCACAATTTTCATACGAAAAAGCCATTTGATTTTCATGGTAAAATTCTCTCCTCAATATGTGCATAGGATATTTGAAATCATTTTATCACATAGAGGCAAGAGTTCTTTTGAAGCACATCCACGATTACAAAAGCCATTTAAGAAACCATTTGAAAACTCAATCAAGGTACATTATGTTAAAACATAAAAGCTTTTGTACCTCGATAGTTTATTTTCTTTTAAAGTGCTCCCCTCAATATATGCTTCAGATTCAAAGCGTTTAGCACATATGAGAGAGCGACCGCACAATTAAATCAAAGCGATCACCTTTTATCAAATTTCATTATTAAATCACAAATTCTCCCCCGATCAAAAATATCAAACCCTTTGAGATTTTGGATCCCAAGTGATTTAATTCGGTTTAGAAAACATGGGAGAAAATGTGGCCTTGTTTAAATACTCATCTGGTCTTTGGATAAATCCTCCTCCTCAACATGTGCATTGTGTATTTGAAATCGTTTGGCACATGGAGGCAGGAGTGCCTATAAAGGGCTAAAACCGATTCCATTAAAACAGATTTGAGATTTAAATCACGATCTCTCCCCTGATCAAAACTTTCAAACCAATTGAGATTTGTGATCCCCATTGATTAAAATCATTTAGAAAAGTTTGGGGACAGACGTGGCAAGATTCAATTTTGAAAGATGACAGATACGAACTATTTTAAGACATTAAAGATTGTTAGTGTCAGGTATGATAGTTTCTAAGAGATCTTTTAAGTAAAACAAAACAATTTCACAATCAAACAAGAACAGAAAAAATTTCATTTTGAAAGACCTTGATTCTAAAGAAAAAATCATACCATGACATAACATTAAATCTTTAGATCACCACTTATATTGTACAATCCGGACTTTTATGAAGCAATATTGATTGAAAATAATTTATTTTAAATCACTCTCCCCTCAATCGATGACGAAGTCGATAATTGAGTGACTTAAGTTTTGATAAAATGAAGTCCGGTGATTTTCAAAATTTAGTCAATATATTTTCAAAACAACATTTTCCATTTTCAAAACAATTTTAATCAAAGTATTTAGAAAATTGTTTAAAATGGTATCATGCAAAAGATTCGTTAGGTGGTTGAGCCGCATTTGTTGTTGTTCTTTGTGGGGTTTGGAAGAAAAACCATCTGCAGATGCGGTGAAGACTTCTTCTTACGTTGCATTTTGAATGCCAACCGAGGTCAAATTAAGCTCCGTTTCTTCAATCACTTAAGAAAACCATCTGCGATGCGGTGAGACCTCTTACGTTGCATTTATGCCAACTCTCCGTAGAAGTCCAATTAAGCTCCGTTTCTTCATTTGTCAACCTAAGAAATAGTTACCCTTTCCTTTCGGCATCCAATCATCTTCAATTGTGGGATCCGGATCGGGAACATTCTTTTATACCAATATACCTGCATACGTTAGTGAACACACATACAAATATATGGTGGTCGACATCACCCAAACAACAATCGACTAATAAAAGTCAATGCAACATATCAATCAGATCACATAAATGTATAGGAATAATGTGTTCATCAAACTCTAATCATCTAATCCTAGCAATCATATCCTAGGCACCTAGTCCTTCAACATAGGTTAACATCATTTTTAATTAAGCATATTAGGATAATTAAGAAAGCCCGTTAGATGATGTAGATTTGAAAAACATTATCCCCCTCAATCCATGACTCATTTTATGAAAAGTTTAAAAGTGCTGAAGTCATTGATTGAGTTTTCAATATAACAAAAACTACGAATCGATTGTTTTAAAAGGCAACTCATTTACCACCATTTTAGAAAACACCAAATATTTTTCGAAGAATTTTAGACGGAAAAACATTTGTGTAGGAGCAATGATCCTTGACATACTTTCCTTGTTTTGTTTTAGGATAAGTGCACGAAATATTTGAAAATTGGTTTAGCGCAACACTTTCCTTTCTTGAAGAACGGGTTGCTATAAAATAATAGCAAGCCATAGTTTAAGCACGGGTTACGATCGATAATCGCAAGCCATAGTATTAAGCACGGGTTACAAACAAATAAGCAGTAAGCCATATTTAGAGACATGTTTTGAAATAAATATTTACACCTCCTCGAACTTCATCTATGGTCCGTGCCATTATTGAATGACATTTCTAAGACCGTAGATGTTATCGATACCAGAAGACATGTCTAGGAAAACATATTTTTTGTATTTTTGAAATTTTCTGATTTTTATGGGTTTTTGAAGGTTTTATATTTTTCTATTTTGTTTTTCAGAAAAATATATACAAAGATAGAGAAGATGATATAGTTAAAGAAGATGATGATACGAGTACCGAGATAAGGATATCGAGCAGCACGTCGTAGAAGATAGAAGTCATCAACTCTTAAACATTCACCACCAAAGCTTCTAGGGCTCTTGAATCGAAGAAAGAAATTGAACCATCGAAAGTGAGACTTTGGCGACTTCCCCAAACCGAAAATCCTTTAGGCGAGCGATTTCAAGCTCTATTTCAAGCTTGCCTTAGCCAGTGCACAGAGAAGCACACCATTAACATAAATCCATTGCTCCTTTCAAGAATAATCACCGTGATTCTTCGTTCGAGGTTATATCATCAACAAGAACATCAACATATCATCCCACGTATAAATAATCTTCTCAAATTTCTTTTTCCCACGAAGTCGAAGTGATCCATTCCAAAAGGTGTCAAGAGAACACTTCCCCACGTAGTTGAATTGATGCGGTCGGTCTCATTGTATAATGCTCAAGAACTCTCCCAAATACACATTATGAGGGAATGAAAACACCTTCCCATGTTCACATTTTCTTCCGGATGATCGTGTATGAAGCTCAAGAACCAAGTACACCAATACCCAAGAGCTCTCCGAATACACATCATGAGGGAATGAAAACACCTCCCATGTTCACATTTTTCTTCCACGATGATCGTGTATGAAGCTCAAGTATTCAAGTATACCAATACCCAAGGAAGGAAAAGCGATAACATCGAAGAAGCAAGCCAAGTCATCGATTATCTCTGCGGATGACAATCTCTGCGGATGTCAACTCGGAATAAGTGATTATATCTCGAATCACCGATTAAGCCCTCAAGTGAAACAGTGAGCATCCCCAATGTACACAATCTCTCTCCCCGATCATTGCGATACCATTAAAATCACCACACACTAGTGTACCTCTTTATCTTGAAACTTTCTCTAACATCACTTCCCCACGTAGATGAAATCTCGACACTAAACGCCTTGATGAGTAAAACCTTGAGTTTCTCTGCGGTCATGACATTTGTTTTCCCGGGATATCTTCAAACACTTAGAAGAATTAAGTTCATCAAGTTTACTTGTCATGAGTCAAACCTTGAGTTTCTCTGCGGTAATAACATTTGTCTTCCGGGATATCTTCAATTTCTTAGAAGTATTAAGTACATCAAGTTTACTCGCGTTTAGATGCTTGTCTCCTTCCCCTTTACGGTTTTGATACTTGTAATCAACAACTCTTTGAATGCCCAAATACTTGAAATTTGTTGAGAAGATCGCTTGAAGTCTTTGTGAGAATCAACATGCTGAATAATGTGAGCAAGTCTAATTGGGGATTAAATTTGACATATCACATTCCCCCAATTAGTGCTCTCCCCTAGACCGACAATCTTTTTGATAAATGCCCAGATTACGAAGAAGTCTTTAGATCATTCAATGCAACTCGTCTTTAGTCTTCTAACATGTAGCAGAAAATGTAGAACAGACTGTAGACTCGACCTTCTTCAAGATTGTGCAGTTGGGGAATAGAAAGTCAACATCTTCAACTCACCAAAAACAAGAACATCAGCAAAAAGCATCCCAATCAACTTACATCTTGCACATCCCCTTAACTAGAATCCCTCCCAATCAAACAAGAAAGAAAGATGTTCATCAAGGAAATCAACAATCGTGCCGCAACGAACACACGAAATGGTAACACCAAGCAAACAATCACATCAAACAAGAACGAAGGTTGTTCGAATCATCATGTTGATGTGCGTGAAGCATTAACCGGAAGCACTTTGTCAATAAACTCATATCGACTTGTGAAGATGTCAACTAACGGCTCTTAAGAAGAAACTCCATGTGAAGATTACCCGATAAGAAGAAGCTCGGTTCTTACATGAGTTTAGAGCCGTATGACCATTTAAACTCTCAAATAATAATCAACCATGCAAAATTTCACACTTCTTCTCCCCTCAAGAATTGCATACGGAGTTGCCATTCTTGATTAAATAAGTGAAAATCATCCGAATGTTCTATTCACACTTCTTTCTCGCAAAATATGCACATGATGTCGCCATCTTCATTATAATCGAGCAAGTGGAATGAGAAAAGCAATCGGTGGTAGCCGGTTCACTTGATGATGAAGTGCATGGAAAAAGTATGAAGCATGTTGATGAGAATGGTCATAATAAGAAGATTTCTCTTCTTGAAGATAATGTGCAATGAAACGCACACATTTCTTTTCTTTAAGTACGAGGCATGAATGTTGTGTTCATACGTCATAAGAAGATTTCTCTTCTTGAAGATAATACGAAAACGTACACATTTCTTTTCTTTGGAGTACGAGGCTGAATCAAGTGAATGACATCATAAGAAGATTTCTCTTCTTTCAAAGATAATGCGCATCAAACGTACACATTTCTTTTCTTTAGAGAACGAGGCATGAACCGATGTGTTCATACGTCGTAATCTCTCTTTTCATCATCTCTTGGCAAAACATTTAATCAACCCATTATCATTCAAGAGGCTCTTTGTAGTGACAAGGTGATGGAGATAACCAATATGATGAATTTGACCTCAAGTAAACTAACCCGAACTCGTGACTTAAACTTGCACATATGTAACAAAGAGCGGTGCCGAGAATTCATGCTCCATTGAATCTCTTAAGTACTCTATACTCTTCAACCAACCAACCATCAAGTAATAGACGTACATTACCTCTTGAAAATCCACAATTGAATGTGACACTGAGCACTACAATGTAACTCCTTAAAGTGATAGTTATTTTGTAGTGGTATGAGCCCAATTCCCCCAAGTGGTAAAAGAAAAGGTAAAAGACACCCAACAATAACTAGATTTCCAAGTCTTCGTTTTTGATAATAAGCTTGAACAAGGATCATGAAGAATCTTCATCCAACCATCCCCGATTCCTTCAGATACTAAGTACACTCGGCCATGATATTTCACTTCAACCTTAAATAAATAATACTGAATTAACGCCGTTGTCACATCTTCTAAAATGCTCAAATCTAGCCTTCTTTGACATTTAAATGAACTTTGATAATGGTTTCATCCCGACCATGGTTAAAAGCACATAACCCCGTAAAACCATATAACTATACTGCCATGACGAATATCCAAACACACATCCAATTTATGAACTACACCCTTTTATCCCTTCTTTGAAATAGAACCCGTAACACCAGCATCAGAAGATTCCAGAATTACACTTCCCTTTCTCCAGGATGGTTCCATCATTACGGGATTTTACAATTCTATGGTTTAAACCGAGAAATAGTTTCTTTCGCGGGATTTTACAAAACCAAGAATAAACCGTAAGATAGATCCGGAAATGCACCTTGTTATTACCCGGATGTTTCCATTTTTATGGGATTTTACAAGTCTATGATTTAAACCGAGAAATAGGTTCTTTTGCGGGATTTTACAAAATCAAGACAAAACCGTAAACAATGTTAGCTTGAAGGTGTTATGACAACTTTGGTTTCGGTGAATATCTGTTTTAGGGGAACATGCAGTGGCTCATCTACGATTCATTATCCGACATCAACAATAACATCAACCATCCAATAAACACTTTGGTAAACACATCATTCACGCATTCTGTCAGCTGTTGCAGTGACCACATGGAGAAGTAACCCGATATACCAAACTTGATCATGAAGTAGAATTCCCTAGATTTGTTACTTAAACTTGTACTAATCCTTGTGAAAAGAAACGGTGTACCCAATGTACAAAACCACTGACATTCTCAATCGAGTGAGACACGAAGTGATAGTTACGTTGTGGGTTAAGCGAGAAGAATCACAAACGTAACTAAATAGCCAAGTCTTTATCACTCTCTATAAATGCTCAAACAAGTCATCTTCGCGGAAGGGTAGAAAGAAAGAAGATGAAATAAGTGAACACGCCCGGAAAGTCTCACTGCAAATCCAAATACGAAATACCGAATAAACAACTCCGTCGTCAACCAAGTTCCACTTACAATTCAAGCCATGACATAACGTTAATCGTGAAAATGTATACACCGTAGTACCAATCCTCGCAACATAACGAATCTCGGCATCATCCCTAATCTCACCATTAAGAATCGCATCAACAATGAGATCTCATAAACAAAATTATGTCATCCAATAGGTTCCAACCCGATCCAAATAACAATGCGATCCTACCCGGTAAATGTACATTATTGCAATGGTTATTTCATACATTCCGATATCATTCACAGAGTTTGACCAGGCTCCAATTAACATTCATTTGAGCCGTCACATCCATACCACATCAATAATACAGGATAAGAACCTTAAACCAAATAAAGATCAATTACGCACCCAAGCCATGAATAAGTATCACTCGTGAAATTTGAATAACCAAACAATCAATCTTTATACCACAACAAATTCCAAGTATCTCCAAATTCATTTAAGATGAAAGAAAGTCGTAATACTTGTCACTACCATATCCAGCGTCCAGCCCACATAAAAAAAAAATCCGGCCCAACTCCAAATCACTTAGCAGATTAAACCTTGATCCACACACGCCAAAAATGGGTCTGACCTCGTCAAAACATAAAGAACCCGATCCATTAACCACAAACCCTAATATTCAGAGTATAAAACACATACAAGTACACACATTTACCCTAATAATCCGTAACACACAAACCCTAACACATATTCAGTCGCCTCCCTTCTAAACAATACTTCAGTAAACCTCCATCTATAGCAGATCCTTTCCCCAAGAACAAAGATCAATCTTAATCATGTTAAAGCTCGTATGAATAAAGAAGAATCAATCTCATCATGAGATTGCCACGAGGTTAGCTTGGACCATTGAATCGACTATGTGACATCGGTAGGTTAAAATAATTAGTATGCTTATGTTACAATGAACCAACGAGCGAAGAAAAACATGGGAGTAGCACAAGTTGTTATTGCTCTTGTTTTCGTCGTAAGTTCGAAGGTTTAATTAACCCGAAGTGTCAAACAATTTCTTGCTTTAAAATGGTTTTGTGACATGAATCAAGCGAATCAAAGACTTGATATTGACATATTTGTTAAAATCAATTCTTTATCTTCGTATATTATCACAATCATTTAGATCAATGATGATAAATCAACTCGTGTAAGTGACTCTTGATAGTCATGATGTTCTTATGTAGCGAAAAATGATAGTCCGAGATCTCGTTTGTTGTTTTACCTTTTCGATTAGAGTCTTGGTGAGTCTTGAAGGTTGTATGAGTTGGGGATGTTAGATAGTCTTGAAGGTTTTATGAGTTGTTGAGTCCTGAATGTTGTATGAGTTGGTTATGGACTGATGAAGGTTTGGTATAATAGCCTGAGGTTGCTTGAGTCTTGGTAATTGGTATTGAGTCTTGGTCTTAGTTCAGTCACTCTTCTTCTACATTTCTGTCACCAAGTCGCTAGCATAAGTAGCTAGCATAAGTCGCTACACCAAGTCTCTAGACCAAGTCGCTAGCACAAGTTGCTAAGCCAAGTCGCTAAGCCAACTCGCTAGCCAAGTCGCTAAGCCAACTAGCTAGCCAAGTCGCTAAGCCAAGTCGCTAGCCAAGTCGCTAAGCCAACTCGCTAAGCTAACTCGCTACGACTTGTTAAATAACAAGTCGCTAGGTCTTTAAGGTCATTTTTTTTAAGTCGCTATGCTCAAAAGCAAGTCGCTATGTTTAAGCACAAGTCGCTACTGCAATACAGTGAATCTGGACATCTTTAAAGGACAACTCGCTAGCAAGACTTTTTCCGATGAGTTTCTGACCATGTTTCGTTAAACCCAGAAAACTGCATATTGGATGCTTCATTTTGACAAAACAGAACTGAGCACAAGACTTCCACGAGTGTACAAAAACAAGTCACACAAATAAAGATACCAAGAATCGATTTATGGACGAAAGATACGAAATAAATAAATTTGTGGACCTATTTTACCAAAACAGATACAAACCACTGAATAAACTGTTAACCACAAAAATGAGGAGAAATTTTTTTTCGAGACATAAAATGGTGAGAAAAACAGTTTAAACAAGATTCAAATCACAATAAATCATCAAAGCACAATAACCTTGGCTCTGGTACCAATTGTAGGATCGTTATTTTATTGTGTTGATGATTCGGGTGGTCTTGGATGATCAAAATACATGTTTGCCATAGTTAGAGAGTTAGTAGAGAGAGAGGGTGTTCTTGCTAGAGGTTTACACAAAGTATGGAATATTAGATTGAATGAAGCACCACCCTTCCATGGATGGAAGGGGTATTTATCTCTGAAAACACGACCTCCTATCGGCTGTGGATCGGTATACGATGGGTAAAGACCGTCCTTCCTCCACGGTGTTACACTCGCTAAACAACGCTACTAAATAACTAATAAACTACTAAACAACTAAAATAACGACACGTCTATGAGCTAACTTATGCTAGATCATAATTGGGGTGACCGACACTTTAACATGGAATTTTCTAATTCCTAACATAAAACAATGTGGGAACATATTCATCTTCTCATAGAAGGCACTGAACTCAATCAAGAAGACATGGAATCCAAAATCTACTTGGCTTATGAACACTTCATGATTGAACCAGGAGAGACATTAGAGTCATATCATCTTCGATTCTCAGACATCATCAATGACTTGGAAAAACATAACATCATTATGCCAAGGATTGCAGTCAACACTAAGTTCCTAAGTAGTCTTGGTCCTGATTGGGAAAAGTATGTCATTTTCATCCGTCAAGCAAAGAATCTTCATCATGCTACATACGGATTCTTTATGCGACTATTTGAAGCCCCACCAAAAGAAGTTGACAAAGAAAGGGTTATCCGTGGACTCCTGTCACACCTTCACTTCCGGATAATCAACAACTAGCTTTGTGGGCTCAAACTTGTTATCCTCAATTCCCGACCTTACAAATCAGTATTCACAAATCCTTCACAACCCGCTGCTCAACCATCTCGCTAAGATAACACCTTATTATCCGTCACAACCAATCTCAAGAAACTCAATTGGTTCCATACCACAACAACAATGATCAAGCACTTTACGGTGAATCTAATGAGGATCTGAAGCTTTCGATGCATTGCGGCAAAGGGTTTGTCATGATTGCTAGAGCCTTCGGCCGATACTCAAACAAATCCAACAATCGCATTCGTACCTCATCCAACATAAGGAATCGGTGGTTGTTAACAATGGACGTCTTGAAGTTGGAATCGAGGAAATGTTCGTCGGATGGGCGGTGGTCAAGGTTTAATCCAATGGGAAGGAATAACATGGGTGCTCCACAACAACAAAGGGCTCAAGTGGTTGAGCAGGTAATGCTCATAATGGGATTAATGGTCTTCGTTGCTATAATCTGTAATGAGAAGGGTCACTGGCTAATGCATGCCCAAAGCCGATGACTAGAGGCGGTGCTTATCACAAAGAGGCTCTACTTTGGCTCTCAAGGATGAAGTGGTGGAACCCTCACAAAAAATAACGAGTTTTATGGCGGATCTGAGAATCGATGATGATATGGAGGACTTGCGAGCTAATCGCAGATTATGTTGATGGCAAACATGCACGAACTCCACATGAGTGACACAGCCCAGTGTATGACACCGACGGCTTGTATCAGTGCGGATCAAACCATTAATCATCGATCTAATATCTCGGCCAACATACGCATCAAGCGAGGCTCGGAATGTTCAACATGAGCCGCCTACATCTCATTCGATGATACTCAAATAGATCCGGAGTTACATTTGACGATCAAGATGACCTTATGGTTACCATTGATAATCAAGTTGACTCCGTGGTTATACTTGAGGGTCTCAATAATGATCATGTTGAGACTCACGTTGAACACGCCGAACCTTTGCCTAATCCAGATATTGACCTCTTACTTAATGACCAACAATCCCGAATGGAACAATGTTGTGAACTCAATCAACAATTAAAAATAAAATGCATTTGTTAACTAGGGATATTGAATGCTTAAAAATCAACTCAAAGTTTTCAAATTCAAGAAAAAGCGTGAAAAAGGTTTTGAAGTCGCTTTTGCTAAATCTTACCAAAATGAAAAATCATTAGAAAAACAGATCGTAATCTAGTCGCATCAAAGAATGCTTTGTTGTCTCAAATAGAACAAGCAAATATGATCATAAACAATAACTTAACGCCTCACTTTGGAAACTCAAAAGCCAAGTCCGAGTTGTTAACTTGTCAAAAACAGTTCTCTGAGTACAAAAAGCATTCAACGAAACGAATAGATATATCTTGAGGAAATTGTCGACTTACAAAACAAAATCAAAGAGTTTTGAAATGTTGTTTATAAACATGGTGAATCAATTACAACGATTCAAGAGTTTACTTTCAAACCAAATCCAAATGGATATGGACTGAATCTTGCTGATTACAAACCTAAGTTTTCAAATAGAGCATTCAAACCAAATCCTGAAGTTTACAGTGCAGAACATAAAATTGATGATTCCATTATGAGTGTTGTTGAATATAACCATCAAGAGGAATTAGATGCAGAAGACGAGAGTCGATCAAATTAGAAAATGTTGTTTATAACAAACCATTTAACTATTCAAAAGTCGTCACTTTCGTCGCACAAAAGGATACTTCTAACACACCTTGGGTTATCACACCTATGTTTGAGTCTTCTAATGTTGGTCCCCCACCCAATTCTGCACAAATTAATGGTCCTTTACCTTCACTCAGTGACGTAAAATCAATACCCGAAAGTCGTCAAATTCTTAGATATTTTGACACTTTCCTATCTGACATCAAACTTTTAGAACGTGAGATTGAATTTCATTCGAAATAAAAGTTGAACATTTTCAATCGCCTCATCTTGCGAGAACAAAGAGATATTTTTCAAAATAATTTTACCCCATGTTCAAAACTTGAAAAATTGTGCATTATATTGGGAAAGGAATTTCATAAGGAACTTGGATGATGAAAATAGTTTTCGAGAAAACAAACATCTATTTCAAATACAAAATGTAAAAAGAAAATGTTACGAAAAGATGTTGATCGACTCTTGGAAGATGTTATCTCAGGCCGATATCCATAATGTGGTGTTATTACATTACATTGCATATGCATTTGATTATATCTCTGCGATTACGCTGATTATGTTGAAAACATTGAGAATACCGATCTTGTGTCACAAATCAAGTCTTTAAAAGTTGAAAATGAGCGATTGTTAAACGAGCTTTCAAATGCAAAACGTCGTCTTCAATGGTGTCAAAAGATTGTCACAATCGTGAACTTGCTTTGCAAAACAAAATCAACCAGCTTGCATGCCAAAACTCTTAATCCAAAACTTGAGCAACTGGATGATCAAAACGCGTCTTTGAAATGTCAAATCTCAAAATATGAACAAGAACTTGCAAAAGTTAAAAGGAATATGGTGTCATATTTGATTTACTCAAATGCACTCGTGATGAATCATCAAACGAACTTGGTCATTATCTTGCACACACTAAAGAAGTCATAAATGTTTATGGAAATCTTAGCTTACGAAAATCAAGATTTGTTGCACACTATTATTGAGTTAAAGAGAAGTTAGGAAAGTATGAACAAGTTAAGATTAGTAACACTAAGGTACTTGCACTGTAACACTTAGAAAAAGTGACACTAGAATGCCTAATATCAATCCACAAGAAACTAATGTGCTTCCTTCTTGAAACAGAATAGTTGCCTCTTTCCCAAAGCCCGCACTTCACGACCTATGAGCAATACAAGGAAGAATAGGAAGTTGCGACGTAAGAAAAGAACAATAAAGAATCTTGAGTAGAAGAACACCCTAGGACTTTGAATAAAACTCAAGTTGCACCCACTTTAGATATTGCGTCGACAAATGTAATGAACAAAGTGATGTAACGAATGTTGAATCTTTAAGTACTCTTAATTTTTGTTTGAAGCCTCTTGTGTTGGTTGTCATAAAAGCATGTTTTCGGTTGTCATGATAAATGTGTTGCTAAGGCTATCTTGAATCGTGGCGGAATAATAGAAAACGGAATACCTCTAGGCCCACTAATGCTTCTAAGTCTAGGCTAGGTAAACCACCATCTAGTGTTCCAACTACGATCATTGATGTACCCATAGAACCCCCTTCACCTCCTAGGAAGAACTTATCACCTAGTGCATTCACTAAGACCAAAGCTAAGACTAGTTGGAGATGGCGAAATGGTTACATAATACACTTGGATTTAAATGGATACCTAAAATCATTGATATGGGTGTTTCTACTATAGCGCTTGAACCCTCTAACTCTTCGGGTTCCACATCTACTTCTATTCCATCTGTGTCATTTGTGTGTAATGCAGTGATCTGATCATCCTTTGGATTGTTGATAGCGGATGTTCCCGACACATGACGAGCAATCTCAAATGTTATCAAACTTTGTTGCAAAGTTCATTGGCAATGTCGATTCGGAATGATCACTTCACAACTATCATGGGCTACTGAGATTACATCAATGGAAACATCGAAATTAGCAATGGCAACATCAAAATTAGCGGGGTTTATTATGTGGAAGGCCTCGGTCACAATCTCTTCTCGGTTAGTCGATTACGTGATGGAGATTCGGAAGTTGCTTTTCGGAGAAAACTTGTTTCATTGTGATCTACAAGGAAAAGATCTTATGTCCGGCACCCATAATTCAAGTCTTTACACAATCTCAATGCAAGACATGATTGCTTCATCTCCCATCTGCTACTTTCAAAGGCAACATCTACAAAATCTTGGCTATGGCACCGCTGCTCATCACATTTAAACTTTCAAACCATAACCAACCTTGCTCGATACAAACTTGTTGAAGGTCTCCCAAGATTCCGATATTCTAAAGATCACCTCTGCTCGACTTGGGACAAGGGAAAAGCACTCGTGCTCACTTTCCTTCAAAGGTGGAACACGACTCACAACATGTGCTTCATCTTCTTCACATGGATTTGTGTGGCCCGATCGGCGTGCGGGGCGATTCTTGGCAAATGCTACATCTTGGTAATTGTAGATGACTACTCAAGATGGACTTGGGTTTATTTTCTTGAAGTAAAGATCAAGATCCACGATGATCATCACCTTTCTCACGAAAATTCAAGTTCACTCCGAACACGGTCGACAAATCATAACAGACAAAGGCTGAATTTATAAATCAAACTCTTCGTGCATTTTATGAGAAAGTGGTAATTGAGCATCAAACATCTATTGCACGTACACCGAACAAAACGGAGTTGTTGATAGATCGAAACCGTCACGTTAGTGGAAGGCGCAAGAACAATGTTAATCAATGCTAAACTTCCAGACACTTGTGGGTCAAGACGTGTCAATCGCATGCTACACTCGTAATCGCTCAATGATTACCAAGCGCCACAACAAAACACCTTATGAGCTAATCCACAATCAGAACCGAATCTCAAACACTTTCATGTATTTGGATCCCTTTGTTATCCGAATAATGATCGTGATGACTTTAGTAAGCTCAAAGCCAAAGTCGACATTGGTGTCTTTGTAGGATATTATGAAAACTCCAAGGGTTACCGGATCGGAATCATCGTGACAAGGAAGATTATGGAAACGATTCATGCCAATTTCGATGAGCTTACGTAAATGGCTTACGAGCATAATGACTTGGAACCCGGTCATAACCGTTTAAACTTCCTCAAACCCCATCATCACCGAACCTAGTTTACAACTAACTCGACGTCAAATGGAACAAATATTTGCTCCTCGCTTTAGTGATGATATTGATGAACGTGCACCGGTGTATACAATGTTTTCGCTCAACTGATCAAAATCCAATACCGATACACTGCTACAACAACCATCGTTGAGGAAGCACCACTAGTTGATTCTACAACAACGATTGAACAAACCGCATCCAATGACGTTGAACCAGCTGATGATCTTCTGAACAATGAAGTACCCCCACCTGCAGATTATGATCCAAATGCGTTCTTCAATCCATTTGCCACACCCGATGTTGCGGAATCATCTACAAGCCATTTGAATCCTCCCAATCTGCAGAATGTATATCAACATCAACCTTCCACACATCGTTGGACGAAATACCATCCTCTTGAGAACATTATTGGTAACCCGAATCAACCAGTCGTAACTAGACAACGTCTTCACACAGACGATGAACATTGCATTTATGCACTCACTGTCTGCCAATCTGAAACTAAAAACATTAAAGATACAATGACCAAAGACAACTGGATTGAATCCATGCAAGAAGAACTCAATCAATTTAAATGTATTGAAGTATGGGAATTGGTTGAAAGACCAATATGGGTCTTCGTCATTGGTCTCAAATGGATTTGGAAAAACAAATTGTATGCTGAAGGAACCGTAATCAGAAATAAGTCACGTCGGTGGCTAAGGGTTATAGACAGGAAGAGGGTATTGACTTTGAAGAATCATTCGCTCCGCTTGCTCGTCTTGAGGCGAGACGGATTTTTCATGCGTTTGCGGCTCACATGAGCATCACGGTCTTCGATGGATGTCAAACCGCTTTTCTCAATGGACAACTGAAAGAAATGGTCTATGTTAGCCAGCCAGAAGGATTCGTTGATCCATAGTTCCCTAATCATGTCTACAAACTTAAGAAGGCTCTCTACGGTCTCAAACAAGCCCCTCGGGCGTGGTATGATAAGTTATCATCCTTTCTGATCGCTAATAATTTTGTGAAAGGTTCAGTCGACCCTATACTTTTCATACAATATCACGGAGCACACATTTTAATTGTTCAAATTTATGTGGATGACATCATTTTTGGGTCAACACATCTAAAATACTTAAACGCTTTTTCAAAACTTATGAAAAAACATTTTGAAATGTCCATGATGGGTGAACTTACGTTCTTTCTAGGACGCAAGTTCATCAATCACCCGTGGTATTTTCTTGAGTCGGTCCAAATATGCCCTTGAAATTTTAAACAAAAATGGAATGCAAAATCAGACACCTATGCCACTCCTATGGCACATACCAAGAAACCGGATCGATTTGCATGGGAAATTGGTTGACCCTACCAAATACCAAAGTATCATTTGTTCCTCATGTATCTAATGACCCAGAGACACGATATTGTCTTTGTCAGATACCTTTGCTCCCGTTATCGATCGAGACCAACTGAAACTCACCTCTTTGAAGCTAAAAGAATCTCCGATACATCAAGGAACCATTAACTTGGGATCCGGTATCCGAAGGATTCGGTTTTGAACTAGTAGCTTTTTCGAGGCCGATCATGCGGGTTGCTTAGATTCTCGGAAAAGTACTTGAGAGCTCTACAATTTCTTGGTGATAAACCGGTGTCATGGCAATCGAAGAAGCGGATTGTACATCGTTGTCCTCAATCAGAGCGTAATATGTAGCCATGTCGTGTTGTGCTCAAGTCATTTGGATGAGAACACAACTCAAAGACTATGGTTACGTGTTTAACAGAATCGATGTCTTGCAATAATCAAAGTGCTATTGCGATCTCGTGCAACTATGTTCAACATTCAAAATCAAAACACATCGATCTTCGATATCATTTCATCAAGGAGCACGTGGAAAAGGGTACCGTTGAATTATACTTTGTGGGTACTAAATACCAATCGCGATCTTCTCACCAAAGCCTTAGCTCCTGCTAGGTTTAATGAGTTGGTCCACCGGATTGGTATGCGGTGTTTGACTCGGAGGAACTGGATGAACTTTTAAAACATTCTTAAAACCACCAAACACCAAAACCTCTTTTGTAAATATCTTCAAAAACAAAATACAAAAACATAAAATCTGATAAAATACAAAAATATTACTCTATCCTAATTTCTTTCAACATGGAAAGTACAAATCTTCCGTCAACACTTTACTCTTTCAAAATACAGTATTTTTTTGGTCAAGTGTTGAGGGGGAGAAAGTAAATATTTTTCGATTTCATAAAACCTTATACTTGCATGTTATCTCATCCCAGTTGTTTCTTTGATAATGGTGGTCACATTTCTGGTTATTGACACTCCCAGGACTCAAATTTGTAAAACTTCATTATTTCTTAAGTCGAGGGGGAGTGTCGTCAAGTTTCTTTCCAAAAATCATACTTTTGGTAAATGGAAGTTATGGGAGTTGGATGAAAATGGTTAAGGTGGAGGGACTGAAATTGTCAAAAGTTCAAAGTATTTTTAATAAAACACTTCACCTACTTTTTCAAAAACATTAAATTCCTACATTTACTTCTCCAACTACCCAAATTCATGCATAAGATTCAATCTATCAATCCGTGCTTTAAATTCTTGATTTGTAAGTGTTTATATGATCTTAAGGTGTTTACAAACATAGGTTTTTAAATTCATAAACATCCAACGGATAAATTTTTTGTTTGAATGATCTTTGTATTCTACGCGTATGCTATGAACACAAAATCATCATTTGGGTGTTTCTTGATAAACTGAAGGTGTTAAAATGTTTAAATAATCATACTTAAACTATTTCAATTAATCAAATCCACCCAGAAACATCAATTGATCAATTCTTCAAATTAGGGTTTATACGCGTGATTTGGGTGTTTTCATATGAGAGTGTTTCTGGTTAAAAAGATGGTTGTGTTATGTTGTAGACATGTTTAATTTACCAAAACCTTGCTTGAAACATACCAAGAAACATTAATTTGGTGAAAACTAAGAATTAGGGTTTATGTTCATACGAATTAGGTTTTCTTGATTCATGAAGGTTTTGATGTTAAAACTTGTTGAAATCATATCATTAGGCATCTAAGATATCCCAGAAAAGATTTGGTGTCAATCCTATGGCTAGAATCCTTAATCGTAATTTTTGAATCCTAGGGTTTAAGCTTTACGCTTATGTGTATTCTACGCGTAACTCTGTTGAATTGAATGTCCATGATAAGACTGAAAGGGTTTGAATATTGTGTTAATGATGATGTTATGATGAATTTGTTTCAGGTTTTACGCGTGAAATATTCAGAATCAAGGTTAACTGAGTTACTACGCATAAGGATCACCTTACGCGTAGAATGTTAAGCGTAAGAGAAATCTTACGCGTAACCTTTATGCGTAAGGTTCTACAAATGGGACTACGCGTATCCTGTGAAGGATATGCTTAAACAGTAAGCTTTACGCATAAGGTTCACTCTTACGAGTAAGCCTTACGTGTAAGCTCCCATATACGCTTACGCGTAAGCTCTATGCTTAAGGCCATCTTTTCCTACGCGTAACATTTCTTACGCGTATGTCAAGATCCTACGCATAAGCTTACAACTACGCGTATGATTCACTGTTTACACATAAGCTTGCAAATCCTACGCCTAAGCCTTAATTTTAACCAAAATTGTGAATTGTTACGCGTACAAACTTGTAAATTAACAAATCATAACGTCACGAAACCAAAATGTCATTAATAAGCTTAAATGGTTAATAAGTTGTGAAAATAAGTGAAAACTTGGACTTTAAAACTCAAAGTTAATCTACTCACGAAACTTATCACGACGCCTTTGGACTATTGAACTAACAAGTGACATTGGACTCAGAATAATCATTAACATATCACATTCAATAAATAGACAATAAAATCAACTTTTGACTAACATAATGTCTTTCGATATGTTGGTTCTTTTGGCTAAATATCTTCGATCACGATATGGACGTTCAAATAGAAAATGCGGATGCACCAAATGTTCTCACAGTTGAAGACATCTTCCCAACGGTTACCCTATGAAGATTGGAAAGAACAACCTCGTGGTCGATTTTGAAAACTTCACTTGTTCCGAGTCTTCTTGTCGATTGCCGTGGATATTCAAGACTCACCCTTACGTAACATGCTCACAAATTATGCTCTTGCATCGGGAGATCTACATTCACCAATTCTGGCACACTATACAAAAGGTCAAAGGTCAAAGTGCTATGACAGTGACACTTAACAACAAACAAGTCACCATCACACCTGTAGATTTGAGGGCTATTCTTCTTATTTCTATCATCGAACCTTCTGAATACACTGCTACTCCAACGGAAGAGGTCGCTCTCCAGTTCATGGTCGACATCGGCTATGATGAAGCTGCCGGGGTAATCACAAAGCACTCATATGGGATCTTAAGAACATCCCCAACCATAGAGAACCCTCTACACAATGATTGCCAAATCCGCTTTCGGACGTGATAGTGGTCATGAGCATCCCAAGCTCATGGAACTACAAATCTTTTGGGGTATGGTCAACATGAAACACATCGAATTTGTTGCTCGATCCGGGACGACATGATGTCTTACCTTAAAAGCTCGGCACCAAAATCCCTTATATCACATACACAAAGCGCGATCCAAAGGGCTATAGGGTATAATCCAGATATTCCTTTGAGACTTGATGACCCCAATCATCACTCCATGTTGTTTGAGCCCACACTCAATGTTGTCAGATTTAAGGACTCGACAACAAAGAAACAAGGTGCGGTATTACCTGATTGCCTTATCACTACTGACATCAAGGGACTTCATTCTTACAAACGCTATCTGGAAGCAGTTGAATTGGGCAAAGTGGGATTCATGGATGAAAATCTTCCGCACACTGTTAGGAAGACAAGAAGAGTCTTCGAAGTATAGCAAGCCGAGAGTACGAGAAGGTACCCAAATAGAACTCACACACTCAAGAAGAGAGTTCCTCTTACTGAAGCCATCCCTATTTCCAAACCTGAACCTAAGCTAATGGATGAAAAATCATAGGAAACGGAAACGGACGAAGAGATTATCTACTCTGAAACACAAATCGATGATACTTTGAGAGTAGAAAAATCTCCCAGTCCAAAAGGTGATAAAGGGAAAACTCCAGTGCTTGAGCACGAAGAAGAGAGCTCAGATGAAGAGCCACTGGATAAAGACAGAGACTATAGAAAGAAGCTCAAGAACCTCAGACTTCAACACGTTGCCAAAGAGTTTGAACAACAACAAACTCGTGGCCCGGAGGTCAGTGGTGCACACTATCAACACCGGTTTCGATGCGGTTAATCAACCCGTAAGGGAACCGTACCACCACCCACGAACAAAACAACGGCAACTTGAGGATTCTATCGCCTATGACTTTGAGGAACCGTAAATGGAGAAGTCCGAGAAAGTTTCAAGAACATCCGAAAACACTCATCAGTGTTTTAAATCGCAAAACATCCGAAAACACTGTAAATGCATTAAATGATAAAAATATCACAAAAAGTGTTTTATGTGTTTTAAATGCAAAATATCAAAATATGGTAAAAACGTATCAAGTTTGCATAATTGGCGCTTTAGTCCCCAAGTTTCAAAAGTTGTCAAAAACAACCTGGTAAATCAATATAAAGAAAAATATCATTTTAAGTCCTTAGGATTCATGAGTTGTCAAAATTGGTCATTAAAATCAAAATTACAAAATTACAACTTTAGTCCTCAAGTTTTGAAATTGTCACAAATAGTCCTTGAAATTTGAAAATGTCAAACCGGTCCTTGTACTATTGGAACTTGTCGGTTTGGTCCTTGTGACAACTTTGATAAATTGGCGCTATGGTCCTCAAGTTTGGAAGAATTACAAAATGGTCCTCAGACATTAAGCCTTAAACCTTCGACCCTTCCTATAACATTTGACCCGCCATTTATACCATTTGACCCCGCCAACCCAATTGACCCTCCTATTTTTGGACCCCGGTCAAATAAAGTCAAACCCGCCACCGGCTTATCTCCTTCCCACCAAGTTGCCTGCAACTCTCACCCATCTCCCATCACCCTGTGCCTTATTCCTTCCCCTCATCATCACAACACACCACAATTAATGCCACCCCCTAGTTGCAATTCGTAGCTCATTTGCTCAAAACAACTTTTCCGCCAAAATGATCCAATGGCCAAATAAGCTCAAGACATCCAATGGCCGAGATTTTAGTGGGATTTGTTCTGAGGACACGTGGAATGCATATGAGTGTATAAAAGAAGAAAGGGAAGCAAGAGATAAACCAGTAGTTAGTTTTTTTAAATTCATGTATGTCGTTTTTTTATCAAACTGTCTTAATTAGTTTATAAATTTGTAACTGTAAGCTCTATTATACTAAAACTAAGTTGTTTGATCATTAACTCATTTTCAAGTCTTAATTCAAAGTTTCAATTAAGCTTCAAGTTTCATATTCACTGTTGCAAAACTCAGTTTCAAATTCTTATGTCAATGCTTCTAAAAGCTTATATTTAAGTTCAAATAAGCTTAATCAAGCTTATTATAGCTTTTAGTAAGGCCATAAAGCAGGTTCAAGCATAATTGGTGTTTGGTCAACGAAAGTCAACTGAGAAGAAATTTTGGTTAAGCAGGGTTGGAAATGGATATTGGTTGATGCAGTGCTTGTATTGGGTTGGATTTGAGGAGTTTAGTTTAGTTTGGGTTCTGGTTTAAGCTGCAAATGAGCTGGGAAACTTGTGAGCTCTTCTTCTCTTCTTTATAAACTGTTTTTAATCTGCATAACTTGTTGAGTTTAAACCTGTGGTCATTAATAGTTTAAACCTGTTTAAATAGTGGTAATTAGGGTAACTAAAGTCATATTAAGCATTGGTTTGTACTAGTTCAAGAGTTTGCTCGCTTTAAAGTTCAAAACAATGAGAAAAGTGTGTTTGGATCGGTGGGTGTAGTTGAACCGAGCCTTGGTTTGCACTTGAAATATGCATACTCAGTCTCAAATAGGATCACTTGGCTCATATCTGTCTTAATATTGTCTCTGCATAAGCTAATAGTCAAAGTCATTATGAATCTTTCTTAACTGCATAACTGTTAGAGATTTGTGAAATCAAAATCTTGTTCTGTGTTTAGAAATCAGTAGAATAGCCTAATATAGCTTCATTTCATCATTTAACATCAAGATCGGTCCACAAATTGAGTTCAAATCTCACAAAAGTCAAATTATCAAAACTGCTCAAAAGTCAAAAATGTGTAAAGTCCAGTTTTCACCAAACTAGGAGGATTTTTAATTGATTCATTTCTGCTTCAATTTAAGTGAAAATCTGGGTTTTATAACTTCAACTGGTCTAGTTTATTATTGTGATTTTTGTATATTTTTGTAAATTTTCTATAAGCTCTAAAATGGTTTGTCAAATTGGTCTCAATGCTCAAGTACACACTCAAGATAATCGAGTGTGCATGTGTTTTGTGCAGCTTGTCACAAGCTCGCTTTTAGCTTATCTAGGTCCGGTCTTTGGTTTACAAGTAGCTAACCAGGTCTAGTTTAGGTTCCAACACCTGGTTTTCATTTTCAGCTTATTGGGTAGCTTGTGCTTAAGCTTACAAGTAGTAACCTCAAACTGTTTTTAGCATTCAAGCTCAAATCATCAAATCTTTGTATTTTGCAATTCAGTGGTTTAGAGCAGTTGTATTTAGTTCATTTTGAGTACTTTTAACATATTATAGCTTCTGTTTCAGTTTGGTAGCTTGTTGTGTTCATTTGCTTATTCCAAGTGCTTATTCATAAGCACTTGTCTTTGCAGTTTCATTTTCTTACACACAAGCCACTGTTTTTATATTTTTCCTAGAATTAGAATATTATTTTAGAGTTTTCCTGAATTTTTCATATTTTTCTAGCACTGTTTACTATTTTTCCTTATTTAAAACAGTTTTTAGGCAATTTTAATTAGCTTTCAATACAATTAATTCAGAAAAGTTTCAAAAAAATAAGTTTTCATTTTTCCTAGGTTAATATAAATATAAAAAGTCAAAAAAAATATTTTTCAGATTTTCTTAGTTTAATTTGTAATTTTAGCAATTTAATTAGTTTTAAATAGTTTTTAATTCATAGAAAATAGAAAATAATCGAAAAATACAAAATTAGTTTTGAAAATTCTTTTAGTTATTTTAGATTTTTCTAAGTCATAATTTCATTTTTCTAGCTTTATTTCATATTTTCTTGTATTTTAGGGTATAATTAAATAGTTAAAATTAGTTTTTAATTAATAATAATTAGATAAATAGTCATAAAAATAATTTTCTTTTTCTAAAAATTTTCTCTTATCATTAGGTTTGTAAAAATGTCATTTTCATATTTTTAGGATTAATATTGTTCAAGTTTTACATTTTCTTGTGTACGTCACGTAGTTTTTAATTTAAGTTTTATAAAAGAAAAATCAAAAACATTAGATTTTACAAATAGTGATAGCGTTTATTTAATATAGTTTATCTTTTTAATTTCCTTTAATTTGCATTTAAGCCCCTGTAGTTTATAAACTTTTTCTTTTAGTTATAACAATCATATTCTCTTTCCATTCAAATCCTCTCGATCACTAATCGTCGACTATTCTCGCACCGTTGGGACATAACGACACGGGAAACACTATACTCTCCCGGACTTCATTGCATTGGTGTCCGAACTGCTTTAAGTTTCTTACGGTTAGCCATTCACAAGTGGCTAGCTTGTGTGAGATAACTTGACGGTTTGGGACTAATCAAAGATGCTGAAGTTGCAGCCAAAGAAAAAGCAACAAAAGAGGCTCAAGCTCAAGTAGATGAAGAGACACGGGTCAAGGCTGCGGAAAAGAAAAAGGCTGAGGAGGAAGCTGATAACTATCTTCTAGATAGTCCAGTACGAAGCAAGGAACATACCTCCAAGCCACCAAAGGACCCTGATTCTCCTCATGTCTCATCATCATCAGACTCATCTTCTCACTCATCACCTCCACCATCCAAAGCTTCAACCAGATCCGCATCAAGATCGATAAAGAAACCAACAGACACTTGGGCATCCCGTGCAAAGACAAAGATTGTTAAAGCTGTCAAGCAAGTAAGGAAGAAGAATGTTGTCAAAAAGAAACTCAATCAACTGGCTGACAGAGTTAACCTTCTTCAAACCGGGATAAACGAGATGTTGAGTGAACGGGAACAAATCCAGAAGCTTCTCAATCATGATGTCCAAGGGGAGATGAACAGGACAATCAGAGAATATACTCATAAGTTCCTTCTCGACATTGTTCTAGGTGTGACAAGAGAAATGTTCACCGACAACTCTATCCGAATCTTATGCGGTTGGCAAGCAAACAATAAGATCAACGCTTTAACAGCCATAATCAACCCAATCGAGTTTACAACTTTCTCCGATGGAGAATTGGTTTCCAAGCTTGTACTTCAAATGTCAAAACGATCTGCAACGTTTACCTCTGACGAAGGTAAACTGTTTGACGTATTGTTGGATTACCAACTCAAAACTTCATGCAGAGCGGCAACTGAACAGCCAAAGCTTCCAAGAGACGATGATGATGCGGATAAAGACAAAGAGTCGAAACGCAAGAAGAAGTCTGGTGAATCCTCCTCTATGCCACCACCACCCCAAAGGACTCCAACCGAAAGAAGATCTCCTCCACGTTCTTCATCACATGTAGAAACCTCAGACTCGAGTTACCACCATCAATAGAAAACCGGTGATCATTTCGAATACACCGGTGGTGACGATGAAGATATCCTAGAGCCCCAACAACAACCCACCTCTCCCGCCACAACAAAGAAACCAGAGTCCTCATCAAAGTCAAAGAAGAAGAAGACAAAGACCAATGTTGTCTCATGGCTAGATGACGATACAACCGAAGAATACGACTGGTTTTCTAGACTTGTTGATGCCACCCCCTCCTTACCAGAAGGTCAAGAAATGGCAGATGGCGGTACCATGGAGCATGTGAAGCTTATTCAGGAAACGTTCAACGTAAAGAAGATGACTAAGGCAGAGTTGAAGCGAATCAAGAACGATGCATTTCAACTACTTAAAGACAGCTCATAAAGTGCAATTGAAGTCGAATATCATCTTGATAACATTGCTCGATCCATGTCTAACAACATTGATTGGCTCAATCCTGAATCAAACATCGACTTCACCAGACCTGATAAAGCTCCATACTACACTGACTGGACCAGACCTCTACCTACCATTGGCCGACCGGATCAACCCAAGATTCCGTTCCGATATTTCTTCAACAACGACCTTGAGTTTCTTCTACACGGTAGCGATGTCTCCAAGAAATACGCTACATCACTCACACTCCCTTTCCGTGAAGAATATACTCCAACAAAGATAGCCATCGAGGAAGACGCCACACATGTTTGCGACAAAGTGGAGAAGTATGACCTCGATGCAATGTATGGGATTCATCATTGGCGAACGACAAAGAATCTTCTACAAAACCGCCAGTTCAAAAGTCGAAGAAGGAAGTGTTCAGTGATAAATGGATCATTGCTATTCAACATGTTACCCTGTCGTCGAAGTGGGACTACACATTCCTTAAGAAGATTGTGGTCAAACGACAAGACGAAGAGGAATATGACTTATGTGAAGCGGATTTTCCGAGATTGTCACTAAACGACATTGAAGATATGTATCTTGCAAAGGTACAAGGACGGATGCGACAATTCTCTACAACTATCCAACGCGAGTACATCAAGTCTCTGCTTATCTTCATCAGAAGCATCGTGATCCAAGAACGTGTAGAAGACATTCAACTTGCCTTGGAATCATATCGAAGCATGTTAACCTCACGTAACCTCGCCTAGACCTTCCCGACATAAACCAAATTGCTCAGTACACCCTCATCAAGAAGCCATTTGGTGTAGTCTAACGTAGTGAACTACATCACAATTGCTTTATGGCGTGCAAAGAGCTTCATAAGTTTGGGGATCATACATTGAAGAAAGTCAGGGACGGATTAGCTTATCGGTTAAAGGAGATTCATGAAGGCATAGGGTCGAAGAAGAGATGGAATTCAAAGGATATGAGGGATGTTAAGAACATCATCACACGGATTGATGAAAGGTTGTTCAGAAGGGACCAGATCGAACTTTGAGAGTTTCGTAGAGGTCGTCAAGCATATCTCTCACAGTGCTACCAACGCCCGTGAGCGCATTCACGGAGTTATTGCCGGATTACCCGAGACTCTGGTACCCGCTTGATTTGTTTCTTTATCATATTTTGGATGTGTGATTTAAATATGACTATGGCTTGTGCACATAATAGTGTACAACCCGTTCTTGTAATGAAAGGACCCCGTGGTGCGCCTGCCACAATCCTTATAAAAGGAGCGAAAGCTTCTTACTTTTGAGCAAAACTATCAAAACTTTCATTTTCAAAGTTTTGCTCAAAAGAACAAGTACTTCCCCTTATGATTTTCAAAACCTCAAAAGTTAATATTACTTGTTGAGGGGGAGTATTTGCTTAAAAACTTTGTTCACCAAAATGTTCTTCATGGTAATCTTCCCACAAAACTCGAAATGGACATATTCGATATCAAATTTCATCAAAAATAACATTTATATGACATTTTTTAGGGGGAGAAAAATTATGTGATAAGAAATATGTTAAGAATTGCTATTGAATCTTCGTGATAAAGACTTAACCAATGAATTGACGAGATCTTAAATGTTAGTAACTCGAAAAGACTTGTCCGGGACTGGTAATAATTTCAAACTAGTTCGCTAGTGATGTAAACGTGTCTCGAGGACTTGTCCTAGTAGAATGTGCCATTCGAGAAACTATTGATAGACTTGAACCTTGACGGGTCAAACCTCCTCACCAAGGAGTGTTTACAACTTCAAGTCGACCTAGTCGATGATGTAACCGTGTCTCGCTGGGGATTGTCTATCCGAGTTGATCAATTCAAAAGTGCGCTTTTCTCTCACACGTGCGATTTCATCAAAATACTTAAGCACGTGTGGAGGGGGAGTATTTCTAGAAAATCCTAAACTCTCAACAGTGGTACAAAATGTTTTTACTCATAACCACTTTGAGAGATTTTCAAGATAATGGTTTTAATGGCAACATAGGTTAGTCATGGTGTTATAAGGTGACTAAGGTTAGGAATAACCATCCTATGATCCGCCAGAGCCGGAGGGATCTACCCAAGGATACCACCAATAGTTAGAATTAGAAGTCCTTAGGTATGATTATAAAAAGGAGAAAATGAGAATCGGAGAAAGAAGGAGTTGAAGAATTAAAAAGAAAAGTAAAGAAAAGGGTGAAAATAAATAGCCCTCCAAATTATTCAACTTAGGCGCACAATCGAGTTCAATTCATATGCTCTTGGTTGTCACTGATGACACCGTATTGAAGATTAAAGTCGTCATGGACCCAGTGACGCATGCAGTAAACCTTCTTAGCCACTCAACTTTCTCTCAACATAAGCTTGTTTCATTCTCACAGGGAACCCTACGTAAACTATCGGCTTTCTCTTAGAGATTGCTGGTATTGAAGAAGGAGACCCTCTCCCTAGTCTCCACTCAGGAAAACCAAAGCGCACTATTGAGTCTAGAGCCACAAGATTCATCAAAAGATCTCTTAGGTACACTTGACATAGCATCAATTGTCGTTCAACATTAAGGACGCAAGTGATACATTATCGAGTCCTTCACAGATCTTAGCAATCTGTCGAGAACATTTATGAGAGGTTCACAAATGTGATCCTCGGTGATTGAATGGAAACTCCCGCTAGGGTCAACATCAAACGACCGACAAGAGCCACTTCGTAACTCCTCGTGGGTTACGCTTAGTGTGTCTCAAACGGTCTACATCATGGGGTGATGCTTGGTGTACCTCAACGGCTCATTTGAAGCAGTAGGTGTACTTCGATACATCGCGTTATCTCACTTGTGAGACTCAGGTTCGAGAACGACCTTTGTGAGAATTAGAGTTGTGTTTTCACACTATGTCATTAACACTCTCAAGTTCAAACTTGTGTTACCGGATTTTTCTAACCCGTGTTTTATGTTTTCTTCTTATGGATGCTTGCGGTGGAAAAGATCGTGCAGATTCTCCACATGCTCATACCAACAACAACACTAATGGAAGTTCTCTCAAAAGGCAACACAAAGTCAGAATGATTCTTCCTCAAAGTCAAAGAATCTACAAAGTTTAAAGACTAAGAGAACTACATCAGTATTGAAATCCAACGTTAAAGAGCGTGTGAGCATGTTGGAGAAAGACGTGGAGACACTGGAGCAACGAAGCGGACCTGATGCAGATAACCACAACATACTACCACTACCATCACAAAGAACAAAGATCAAAGAACAAAGAAATCAAAGACATCAAAGCAGAATATTTCAAAGGAAACAATTTGTCTACACTGGGGAGATTGTTCGAATCAAGGCACTTCTTCTCACAAGAAAGAAGAATGTCAGAAGACGTCGAAGCTACTATTACATCAGCACCTACAACGTTTTTCACTCATATCATTAATCACTAACACTTAGGAGGAGATTGTTGGAATCACTCCTAAACTAGATTACAAGTGTTAGTAATTAATATGTAATAATTAGCTTAATTAGGCCTTTATGTTTGTTATTATGCTAAGGCTTATGTAGAAGGCCCATAAGCCTTGGCCCAAGCCTAATAAGGAAAGGAAGGGACTAGGAGTGTTTCCCTAGCTCCCTCTCCTATAAATAGGATTGTAAACCTTCATTTGAAGGTTGGTTGTTCACTTTCATATTACACTTATGCTTATCCTTTCCATATTGTCTTAAACGTGTGTGTGTTTGTGTGCAACCGATCCTTCCTTCATCTCATTTCTTATATGAATGCTTGTGTTACATAAATGGGAACCTAACAACAATCAATGCTTCCCATCATCCCATGAAATCCATGCTTATGCTCATGATGAGCATATAATCTTTCAAGGTCAGAATACGTGGGCTTTCGCAAATACTCGGCACCATATAACTCCATGATAACCGTGCAAAACTTACGGAGACATTCACGGGATGTTGTTGCGACCAATGCCGATTCTCGCCAAGAGAATAAGGAACGACCGCTGCACCCCAATTGACTAATGGACGAATACACTTGACCAATGGGCCAATACCGGTATGCCCCTAGCATCAAGAGTTTGTTGAAAATAAGGAGAATGATCGGTTACCTCTCGAACAATTTGTGTAAATAGTTCTCGGCTCATTCGAACCGCCGATAATGTTCTTCGTCAATGCGGGTTTTCGGAGAAGTATACCGCCACTAAATGATTATGAGCACCCTCATGATCCATACGTATGTACCTTCGTGGAACTTTTGGTCGTGATGCTTGGTAAGCCTTCCAAGAAAATTTCAAACTCCACAAACTCACTAAAACTTCATCATCTTCTAAGACGAAGAACCAAATAATAGCTCGTCATCGACATATTAAAAGAATGTCTTTGAGGTATTGATAGAAATGTTGTTTGAAATTGTGTGTTTAAAAGTGTGTTTGAGGTTAGTATTTATAGGATGTAAAGTGGTAAAGTTTTATAAAAAGTTTTTTTTTTTTTTTTTTAGAAAAATTACACGTTTGGTCCTTGTGGTTTGCTCATATTTCAAGTTTAGTCACTAAGTCGTTTTAATTACACCGAGATACCTATTTTGAAACCTTGCACTCATTTAGTCCCTATTTTGGATGGGCGTTAGTGCAGTCCGTTAAGTGTTTTCTACCGTTAGTCCTTCGCTAATAAATTTTGCAATCGTTAGTCCTTATTTTTAAAATATAGTTTTCCCGCTTAGTCCCTCCGTTAATAATAGTTATCGCCCGATTTTACGCTTTTGTCCGCTTTTATCCGCTTTCATTCGCTTTTATCCATTTTCCCTTTTTTTCGTTTTCATCCGCTTTTTACGCTTTTATCCCTTTTCGCCTGCTTTTATATGTTTTCATCCGCTTTTTACGCTTTTGTCCGCTTTTATCCGCTTTTATCTGCTTTTTATCCGTTTTCACCGCTTTTTACGATTTTATCCCTTTCGTCCGCTTTTTACGCCGCGCTTTTTTACGCTTTTGTCTGCTTTTATCCGCTGCTCGTTGTTTATTCGTTTTCGCCGCTTTTTTTACGCTTTTGTCCTTTTTTCCGTTTTACCGTTGTTTTACGCTTTGTCTGCTTTTATCCGCTTTGGTTCTTTTTATCCGCCGCCTTTTTACGCTTCCGCTTTGCGTTTTCTGTTTTATCCGTTTCGTCCGCTTTTTACGCCGCACTTTTTACGTTTTTTTTTATCTGCTTTCGTTCGTTGTTTATTCGTTTCGCCCGCTTTTTTTTTTTTTTTACGCTTTATCCGCCGCCGCTTTTACGCTTTTGTCCGCTTTTTCCTGCTTCCGCCCGCTGTTTTACGCTTTTATCCGCTGCTCGTTGTTTATCAATTTTCGCCGCTTTTTTACGCTTTTGTCCGCTTTTATCCGCTTTCATTCATGTTTTTCCGCTTAGCCGCCTTCATCCGCTTTTTATTGTTTTATCCTTTTCGCTCGCTTTTTATACGCCGCCTTTTACGCTTTCGTCCATTTTTACGTTTTCATACGCCGCCTTTACGTATAAAAACGAAAAGTAGACGAAACGATTTGAGTCATTTTGTATTTTTATGGGTTCTGATTTCTTAACCTATGCCCTAGGGTAGAGTTAGAAAACCCATGATATATAACTATCCACTTCTCCATTTGTATATACTAGATTTAATACTCGCAAGAAGCGACGGTGATAACGGAAATAATTATACTTGCCAACTTATATTTTGGGTGACATTGATGCAACTTATGAGTTCAATTTGTAGTTATTACGAGAAAAAACTTTATGGGTTATAATAAAATTTAAGAATTAAAATATTTAAATTAACTATTAATTTAGTAGTTGATGTTGTTAGCATTTCTAATCAAAGGTATTTTAGTAATCAAACTTTACATATTTTTACAATTTTAAGTTTAAAGAAAATGATGTAAATGCTATGGATAAAATAACTTAGGCTAAACACAATGGTGACCATTGACGACATTCATTTTGCTTTTTGCATCGCCTTTCTCTCCGATAACATACACACGACTTTTTATCACATCATGACGACCTACACTACAAAAAACATACCTCACCAGAATACATTTTAATTTAGTTTAAACATACACAAACACACACAAAACAAACCCAAGACATCGATCGTGATCTCGACCAAAATGTACCGTGACCATCACTCGACCTTCATTGCACAATAAGGGCGACCATCATTTCCAATTGGTCGACCGATTGTTTTTGGTATTACTGCGGTTAGCCTTATAGACTACTACAAACTTTTTAGGTGCTTTTGTGGCACCGGTTTTGGAAGTGCTTACGATTTAATCCCAAACCCACCGAATCACCTGAACACCCCGTCCCAACTGTTTCAATTTTCATCACCAACTTGCAAGTGGACAGTGGCAGACCTCTTTGAGGGCAGGGGAGGGTCCCGGCCCCCCCAAAATTTACGGCACCTAGTGTAAATATTATAGGTTTTAGGGGTAATTTAGTTGTGGTTACAAACAAATCTCCGATTCGGCCCCCAAAAATAAATTCGGCCCCCCCAAAATAAATGGTCAAGTTCCGCCACTGCACGTGGACTCATAACAGAAGGGATTCGAGAGTAATCAAAGAGAGATATGACAAGATAAAGGACCACGAAAACGAAATGGTTTTCAATTTCGTTAGCAATGTATCACTATAGATTCGATTCAAACCAAATCCATTGAAAACCAACTAAAAGACCTGCATACTCTGAATAAAACTAAATCCACAGAATAATAGAAAGCTCATAAGATCATAAAAGTCGATTGAAGCTTATCCGACTAATTTAAGAGGTCACTCGTTGCATTCAGTAATAAGTTACACGGTTATAAAGATTTTTAATCAATAATCGGAAATAAAAAATGACCCAAAGAATTATCTATGCTGAAAATTAAGGAACTTGATTGCAAACACAAAAGCAGCAAAAAATAAAATGACCCAACCAACATGTGCTATTGCCACCACCAGAAGGAAGTCATAATCGTACCCAAAATATTCATTGATAAATCCTTTCACTGTCATGTTGCCAGCTCCAGGCACCTCAAACGTGTGATTATCCTCACCAACTTCGGCGGTTATGAGACCGTAGAGGCTCCAGCTAAGAGGGTTTGCCCAGTAACACCATCTGCACCATAGCGGTATTTGCTGCAATATCAAAAAAAAAAAAAAAAAAAAAAAAAAAAAACCTCTATTAGTTCATTCATATTTTCATTATATACATGATTACAATACTAATAGAACGTGCATGCTTAGTGAATCTACTAAAGGGTGTTTAGTAAAATGAGATTTGCACTTGCAACTATTAATATTTTATTAGCACTTCTAAATGTCAATGCTTTTTACATGATTTAGAGGTACATAAAGCTTATATGAAAGTTTAAACTAATTTCCTGAAGCATATAGGAAAAAGTGTGCAAATTGCATAGTGAAGTCACCGAGGTACATAGAGGAACTATATAACATCATGAATACTTTTACATGATGACTAATGCTTAGAGTTAAGCCTCATGGACACAAGTCATATGTGAATTCACTTCCTTGATACAGTGGGGGTGAGGGCAGCTATATATTAACATGGAAATTTAATATTAATATATTAATATAACAAACATGGTGACTCGTGAAGAAAATAGGACGTAGAAAATGACATACGTACCGGTCTTGGAATGATGAAACCAGAAAACAAGTTCCAAAGGCAGGAGATAAAGTAAATCAATACAGCAGAAATTTGAGGTGTTGGTGTCAATGAGATGGCCATCATGCCAAATAAAGTGAAGTAGATGAAACTCATAAACAGAAAATAGTAGAACCATAAAAACTTGGTAGCAGTCCACTCGAACCCTATCATTGGGTACAAACATAAGGCAAAAATAGTTGTCTGGATCACTATATATATGCACTCTATGGTCACCTGCACCTTGTCAAAAGTCAAGTCATTTCTTGGTACTGCATTTTTTTATCAATAATCTGAACTCGAATTCAATAATTACCTGGGAAAGTGCATAAGGTAAAGATGAATACATTCCAGCAGCCCTTTCACGATAGAAAACTGTTCTCTCAACGGAAACAATAGGTTGGACAGCACTTGTATTCAAGGATCCTAGGATGATAACAATAGCATACAAAGTTCCGGACATATCTAGAAGATTTTGTAGTTGTTGTCTGTATATATACACAAACTCACAGTTAGGTTTTGTGCCCCATGCTGTAGTAGTACTCATGCAGAGAAAATAAAAGACATTGCAGTGCAAGTTATAAGACGAGAATGCTTAATGTTCTCATTACTTTTCGAGTTCCCAATTTCATAAGGAATGGTCAAATTAAGTCTTCATTACAAATTGACGGGAAAGGACACATAGATTTTACAGTTATATTTTTCTTATATTACTTTAGTTCTTTTATTTTCGGTGTAGTTGGTAGATTTTAAGGAAAATTGTTAAATAGTGTCCTTACATCTTTTCACCCTTTTTAATGAAAATAGCACCAAATAGAGCAGCCATGACTATGGTTGCAACAAAGCGAGTGACATTATATTGTGGGTTCCTCCAGTATGACAAATGTTGTTTCCACAAACAAGCTTTGCATTGGATGATAAATGGCTGTGTGTACTTGTTTTGGAATAAGAGATCCTTGGAACCACTTAAAGGAAACTAAGCTCCTTATCAGTTCTTGATTGTCCCTGAAAATGCCATATAACATCCAAAACAAAAAGTTATCTAACTTATATATAAAATAACATTAACAGAAGAAATCAAGATATAGAATATACTGATAAAGGGTAGAGTTTATGTAAATCTGAGCATAGTCAACATTAAGCTGAATTTCAGCTGAAGAAGAAGTTACTTCCAACACCCAAGTAGCAGGATTATTACCATTGGTTATCTTTGGTACTCCTGGAATAGCCTATACGGAATTATTATATTAAGAAAAAAATTCACAATAAGTCTCCATAACAATGGCTAATACTTGCAGGCCAGTTCAGCTTAATTTAGTACAAAATTCAAATCGAAATAAGAGACTCACTTGAAAGTACTCGACTAGCCTTTGAGACTGGTGGCCTAAAGGTCCAGCATAGATAATTTGTCCGCCTATCTTCATCAAAAGTAACTGCAGATTTATGGATCACAGTCAGATTACCATACATGGAATAACTTACACTTTGTATTAACAAACAAGATTGTTTTGTTATAAGTTGTTTTTTAATCTTAAATAAGAATCATCATCATAAACATAAAGACATGCTAATATCTTTGACATGTATTCTACAAACCTCATCAAAAGATTCAAATATGTCTATACTTGGTTGGTGAATTGTGCATACAACAGTCCTCCCAGTGTCAACAGTGTTTCTTACAGCACGCATGACAATGGCTGCGGCTCTAGCATCAAGACCAGAAGTCGGTTCATCCATGAAGATGATGGATGGATTTGCCACCAGCTCCACGGCTATTGTCAGCCTCTTCCTTTGTTCTATTGTAAGACCATCTACTCCAGGAAGACCAACCATTGAATTCCTTAATGGATGAAGCTCAACTAGTTCCATCAATTCATCAACAAATATCTACAATAATTGTTAATCATCAATAAAAGTTAAAAGTTGTACTTAATGGGATTTTAAATGGTAGAAGACATTAGATTAAGTAAATACCTTGCGTGTTTTTGCATTAACATCTGCAGATAGACGTAGCCATGCAGAGTACAAAAGAGATTCATAGACAGTGACATTTGGTGAATGAATATCATTTTGTTCACAGTAACCACTAACACGAGCAAACGTTGATTGATTCTTAGGTATCCTGAAATAAAGATATCCCTTCAGTGTATCCACCTGTTTTCCGACCTGCTAAGACATCCATCAAGGTTGTCTTTCCAGCACCACTAACACCTACAAGTGCAGTCAATATTCCTGGTCTAAAAGCACCACTAACATCCTTGAGCAATTGTAGCGATTCTCTTTAAAGCCGCTATGCTTCATTTCCTAGCCAAATGACAATATCAGTGATTAGATAAAATATACTTTTGGATAACTCGAAGACATTGAAGGGAGAAAATTATATTAAATGAAGGATTGTAAGAAAGTAACTAACAAAAGGTGTATCGATGTAATAGTCCACATGGTTGAAAGCAAGTGAAAGAGGCTGAAAAGGCAAAGTCATTCCTTTTCTTTCCACAGCAGCTGAACTTTCTCTTCCTGAAGTGCTTCTCACTGTCAATTCAATACCTTCAAAATCACTTAAATATGTCAGAAGAGTTCTTTTCCTCTTTATCGTATCATGCATAAGTTCTTGCCGTCAAACACAAAGCTCAGTTTATATCAAGTCACACCTTCAAAGACCTCTTTTCTGCTACCATTGTTTGAATTCTTGATATCATTTTTCTCTCTTATCGCACGTTTAACATCACCAAGAGCTGATCGAGAAACAGCTAATAAAGTTAAAAACTAGACTAAGAAACAGAGAAAATAATTTGATACAATATTACGTACGATTCAGAAAAGTCAGTGCAGCGATAAATAATACGTTGAAGATAACTGAAAACCCAAGGAGGGCCCCAATACAAATCCAGAACGAATAGTCCTTGGTAAAAAAGCTTCGTGATTTGAGAAGGGCTTCCCCAACTGTTGATGCATTAATTCGAGGATCTATATTGGGCTGCATAAAGTAGACTTATTAAAGATATACTTCTGCAGTAATATTTGGTTGAACAAACTAATAACGAGAACTTACGGTGCTCCATCTTTTGTCAAGAAACTCATTTAAAACCAAGGCATTTTGTGCATACATCATAGGAGACACATAGAATCCCCATGATATCCATGCCTCGCTATCATCTGAAAGTACATGATTAGATTTTTCTCATGATACTTGTGCGGGTCATAGACTGTGTATCAAAACTCAAATCTCGACTATATAAGAATTTAGTCTGACTGGAAAAAGTTTTATTAATAACGGGTAAAACTAAAAAGTTCAGCAAAAAATGAGACTCGTCAAACGGTTCAGTATGTCGCCAAAGTATACTCTAGTGTTTTAAATAAAACTATATATACATCAAGTTATTAACATGTAATGAAATACAAATAAGTGAAGGTGGGTCAAATAAAACCAGATCACCATTTTAACCCAGCCATAAAGGTTACCCGTTTTGACTGGTTACCCATTTCTCTAAATATGTCAACAAAATGAAAGTTGTACCCTTAGCCACTACGAATCCTCCAAGGGTGACTACCAGAAACAAGACGAGGACGCCCAAAGAGTTAGAAAGCACTTCTGTTCTGCCAATAGCCGCAATCAATCGAAAAAGAGAGAGAGCCATTTGATGTAAGGCAAAGAACACGAAGAACTGTTGACCGAATCTGAGCCATAAAGAGTGTTAGATGTTGAATGCTAAACAATTCTAAACCTCCTGAAGTTAAATGATGGAAAAAGGAAACAAAAATAAATAAATAAAATAAAAATAAAACTACTTTCTCATAAGTTCTTGTTATATTACCTGGTGGCATCCGAGCAAACCCTATAGTGTAATATGTAAGAACCACCCAAATTCCTGATTCCATTAGTGATAACGGGATTCTAAGTACCCAAATGGGAAGGGCAAAAGCCCATGCTGGATACAACATGGAATCTCTTTGTTTATAAAATACCGGAAGTCGTATAACTGTCAGTGCAAGCTCTGCCATTCCATTAAACAAAACAATAAGGAGACCAAAAAAGGGCACCAAAAACTTCCTCCATCTTCCAAAGTTCCAGTATGCATTCTAGTTCTGAAAAATATAGCTATGCTTGCCAATGACATAAATGTCAGCTGAAATGTCTTAAATATGTAAAGCACCGAGTTACGCTTTAATAACAACCATTCCCTTTCAAAGCATGCTTTCAGCAGTTGAAGATTAGATATCCCATACTTTTCTTTGACCAGTGCATCTGGATGTGTTTTGGATTTATCATAAGGAATTCGTATCTCTTTAGCGAGTTCACGTCCAATGTGAAAAGACTTAAATGCCCTTGCAAATTCAGAGATTGTAATGTATGTGTAAGATTGGTCTACCTTGAACCAGTATTGTTCCTGGTCTTTTCTTGAGGTCATCTCTTGAAGGAAGTCAGCTACACCCTTCCTTGCTGGGCATTTAAAACCCATCAACTCAAAAATTCAAGAACGTTTTCGCAAGGACCTTGATACACAATCTGACCCTCAGACATTAATATGATATCATCGAATAGTTTGTAGGTCTCGGGGTCAGGCTGTAAAAGCGATATGACCATAGTTAAATCCATTACATGAACCATTTGTTTTAAGAACTTGGTGATACGGAAAGTGGTGGAGCTGTCCAATCCAGTTGACATTTCGTCCATGAAAAAGACATTTGCCGGTCCAACTAACATCTCTCCTGTATCAAGTTATTATCAGAATACAGCACCCAAAATAAAGTTAGTATATTATTACCATGTAATTTGAACAAACTTGTAACTAAAGTATAGTAGGGCGATCTGTGAATCTCTTTTAAGATGTATAGAGGTCGCTTATGGATGGGTTGGGTAATGGGTCAAAATGATAATTGTGTATCTGTTTCTTTGACCTTTTCAAAGTATCAATTGCAAAATAAGATTACAACAATTATACCAAGTCAAACATAATCTAAATTTATCTAATAAATTAGTCTTTGAGTAATGTGTTTCGATTTTAGTTGAATTTGTTTAGCTAAACTGTTTGACCTGTTAAATAATACATAACCCAAATCGTCCCAATTCTTGGCAAATTGATCAAATGCCACCTCTAAGTAAAGCGATCTCAATGGACAGCCAAGTCTACAAGATTAAGCTGTAAACTGAAAGACTCATAGGTATGAGCATCAACTGTAGAACCTACCGGTGGTCACATCGCTTTTTTTCTCCACCAGAGATACCTCTTCTCATTTGATCACCAACCATAGTGTCAGCACACGTTTCTAACCCAAGTATCTAGCAAAAAATATAAGTTTCAAGAAAAGATAAGTCTCCAACAAATGTATTTATCGAAACAAAAGTGCATAATAACTTCATTTTGAAGGCAGAGCACAAATCTAATTTTAATAATCTGTAGCATGTTATGGCTTTCTTGATCAAATTAGCCAAAAGTTCACTTTGAAAATAGTAAGTTTTAAGTATAATCTCCATACAAGTCCGCTTTATAAGTACTTACAAGATCAGAAATGAAGTGAACATGTGAAGTTAGATTGCAATCTGCCTGAACGGATATGCGTTTGTTGTAAAGCAACAGATTGATTAATATAACAAACCTTGAGAACATAATCAGTGATCAAATTGGTTTCTGTTCCCGGGAGTGTTGTGGTATTCATGAATGCATTTTCTGCTTCTTTTTCCATCTTTAAAATTTCTGAAAGTAGTCTGTATCTTGGCCCGACACCCAAGCACCGTCCTGAAAAGTTCAATGTCTCCCTCACCGTCATCTCACCAGTATGAAGATTATTTGGACTTATATAAGCACACGTTCTTTGTGGAATAAATTCAGAAAGTTGGTGGCCACAATATGTGATGTTTCCAGACACCTGTTTGTTTAGAAACCAATATTCAAGAGTGAACAAATACAAAAGCTGACACTATCAGACTCCGTAACAGACTTGAAAGTTGTTAGACGTAATTTAGTATAGCTGTTAGTCTTATACATTGTGTCTATTGGTGTATGGCGTAGGGGTCGTATATATTGTAACTATGCATCCCTAACGCAGATTATCACATAGTACACCATTGCATTAGCCTCCCTTCCTAGGAACTAGCCACCATCTCTTCAGTGTGTGCTCATTTCATTGCATATAGATTTTCTATTTTTACCTCTTATTGGCACTTTTACTATTGTCACCATGACCACATGTGTCACCTCCTCCTCCATCATCTCGCCATCTGCTAGTACCCTTGCCTTTGTTAGACGACATATTAGTTTGGACTATGTTAGCCCACAATGTATCATGGGCCTGACCCATGTTAGATAGTTTCTGGAATTTTCCAATATATGTCATTTATTGATACGACCCTGTTAGGGGTTGTATCGGGATAAGACCACTTCAAGCGATGTCATGTTCCCTAAGAAATTGAAGAGAATAACTAGAGAATTATTGATATTAAACTTGATTGAATGATAAACTAAAATATTACAAAGAGTATTTATAAGACAATTAAAACCCAATAATTAAATGAGCCATGGGCTCGAGCCGTAGAACATATCATTCCTCACTCCTTCAAAATCACCTTGCCCTCAAGGTGTTGCCTTCAAAAGTTTTCTTAATTCGAGATTCCATGATCTTCTTTGAATTGCGACCATCGTTTTCTTTCTTCACATAACACAACACCCTTCTTCCATCTCTTGCGCCCTACGACTCTTCTCGCGATATACCCACTTCAAACAAACGACCAAACTCTCACGGGAAGCATCTCTACCCTCCAACATCTTAATCACAAACTCCTTGATTAAACCCAATTTATTTCATCTATACTATCATCAAATATACCACATCCATCCTTAAGTAGCGATATCGCTATATTCGACTCATCTCCGTCAACCCTACACGCTCAAAGACCACCCACAACAACATCTTCCACACTTTCTTTATTTTCCGAAATTCGCTAAACTCACTCACGAACTTCCATGCTTTCCACATTACTCTCACCAATATCAAAACATCGTTTATAAGCTACTAACCTCAACAACACCAAGATCTTCATTAGCATCTAAGGACTCTTTAACCACATGGAACTTCTTCACTTGGCCATGATAGAGCGATATCTATTTTCTCTTCAATGTTCAACTTTTTCCCGCAATTATCTCAAACGAGCCTCCATTATACGGGCTATGGAACATGCTTCTAAAGTTGTAGGCGCTAACCTTAAGAGTGCACATTGTAGAAGCGGTTTAAGTCCGAGATATAAAACGATTTAAGTAAGTTTTCGAGATCCCGTTATTCGATTTATAAGTATCTCAAACTCATTCGATATTCGCCACCGTGCCCATTTGCAAGAGCTTAGATAGTGCGTCCCGATCGTTGCTACCCGATGCCATGAATAGTAACTCGAAAAACAATAACTCGTGAAAAGTGAGCGGTATTGATGAATAGTACACAGTAAAAGATGCAGATGAGCGATGCACTGTGAGCGATGCGATGAAACGATATGATGAATGTGCGATGAGCGATTACAATGTGAATATTGATCGATGAACAGTAATTTTTTTTTTAATTTAAATTGGAACCCTAATTTGGTAGCCCTCTTAATGAGGACTCTCAATGAAAGCACCAACTGATACGACCATGTTAGGGGTTGTATCGGGATAAGGCACCACTTCAAGCGTGTGCGAGCTCGTTAAGAAATTGAAGAGAAGAACTAGAGAATTATTGATATTAAACTTGATTGAATGATAAACTAAAATATTATAAAGAGTATTTATAAGACAAGGTAAAACCCTAATAGCTAAATGAGCCATGGGCTCGAGCCCAGACGTATCATTTATCTAGACTACATATAATCACTTTTATCTACACTATATATAAAAGAGTAAGCACCATCTTTCTTAATTTTAAGACTTACAACTCTAAAAGTTTATTGTATATCAGTACTTTACATTTTTACAACACTAAAACTATACGAGCACTATGTTTTTTTAATTTTAAATGAGCAATTAATGTCGTAAATAAATACAGTATTAATGGAGTCTCTCTCTCTCTCTCTCTCTCTCTCTCTCTCTCTCTCTCTCTCTCGTGCAATGGCTAAGTATCATGGTGCCGCAAATGCTGTTGTTGAGACTGCTTGGTTACGTGGCTGCTACATAAGCTTCACTCCCCTTTAAAGACCGGTACCTTAGTTTATAATGATAATATCAGTGATGTGTATTTCTTTCCATGAAACACTGGTGCAATGAATCATATTGAGATCGACATTCATTTATATTTTTCATTCAAATATTCTTGCTAAAAAAATTGAATGAAGACGACAATCACTACAAAAAAAAACTACTTAAATTCTCTACATTTCAAAGGCCGAATGGCCACGGTTAAAAATATGTAAAATTATAGAGTCGAAACTTGTTCATGTGTGGTAATAATGGGCGTGACAAATTTTCCTACATATATAAGTGTGGAGATATTATCCAAATGTCTATGGTTAAAAGTGTGGAAATATTTTTTGAATGTCCACACCTAGAAGTGTGGCAAAATTGCAAAAAAATATTAACAATAAAAAGTGTGAAAACATTTGTCACACCTGTTGTGACAAACCACTATTTTTCTGGTCAATACTATTTACTAAACTCAAATTATTTATTTTGAAGTTTACCTGAGAACAATTTACATATAACTTTTTAGTTAAATAAACGTAAAACAAAGAATAACTCTCTTGTGCACTATGACTCTAGACTATATTTAGTCTACAACATTATAGTACATTGCCACTACTCCAATTCATAATTTAATTGCTAGGACATTTGCATTTTTACTTACGTACGATTATTAATTTAAAACAAACGATTTTCACAACTTGCATGAACACATAATGTATCTGATGCTCCCAATCATTATTTTAACACATTCTTACACTCTTTAAAACTACTACAAACATACAAAGTTTTATTTCTTACACTTTCCATAATTCTTTTATAAAAAAAATACTTAATTATACATATTTAACTTTAATTTTAAAACTATTAACCAATACGTACTTTTAATACCCAATACTACACTTATAAAACTACAAATTTAAAAACATACTCCTTTTTTTTCTTGTTATAACCGGTCACAATCAAGGACAAACACCCCCTTTTATTTAAGCCTAGGATGATAGAGTCTTATTTAATTTAAGACGTCATACCTTCAAATTAAATAAGAAGCAAAGACAAATGTTGTGTTTCATTTTTCTTCTTTTCTGTCGAACAAGAAAAGCAAGGATACCCCCTCTATATTTTTTTTTTGGAGATTGTCTAACGGGTGCCCGCATTGGTTAAAACACATTAATTCATCCCACACTTTCTTTTTCAATTAAAAAAATGCATTTATGACACATTGATTGAGCTCATAATATACCTTAATTAGTTGTAATTTTCTATTTAATGAACTTAAAGTTTTCTAATTTAATCACCTAAACTAGTGCGTCATGGGCATTGGTTAGACAAACCATTTTTTTAAGTTGTAGATACTAGGACAATATCATAATGTGAAAGACCATACTTTCTTTCTTTTACTTCTCTTTTATTCGACAACAAGCAACCACACCTCACCGCTTAATTTTTTTAAGGATTGAGTCGTAGAATAGAACGTCTTTTCCAAGTGTTCCATTCAGTGACGTGTCTTTTTAAGTTGTAGAATAGATGTCTTTCATAAGTGTCCCGTTTCTGTCGTGTCTTTTTTTAAGTTGTAGAATAGCGATGTCTTTCCATAAGTGTTCCAATTTGGTACATCCTACTTCCATAAGTGTTCCAATTTGATGCGTCATCCCACGTCTAAATTGGAACACTTATGAAAAGTTTATTGCTATTCTCGACGACAAAAAGTACGCGTCTTAAACGGGACACTATGAAAACATCGCTATTCTACTGACTTTATAAAAGACTGCGTCACGAAATAGACACTTGAAAAACGTCGTTCTTCTCGACTCAATCACCTTAATTATTATTCTTAACTTACTTGGGTAATATATTAATGTAGAAACCATGCATTGAATCCTTTATAAAACTAGCACATTTACTAGTTAGTCATAAGTAAAGATTTTACACATAAACCTTCCTTGGTGCTTTCTAGCTCTCGACACAAACACAAAAGGAAGCAGAAGGAAAAGCTTTGGGTTTGGTTGAGCACATAGCTTATTTGAGAGCTTATTGAGTTGAAAGTTAGCTTATTGAAGCATAATTGGGTTAAGTTAGTGAACTTTGGCTATAAATCATCTCTAATCATCGAAGTAAGCATTCACACATTTTTTATAATTTTTATTCTTCATATTTACATTTCATGAAAGTTACATGTGATTATTATCATATATACATAAACATATCACCTTAACATGTTTGTATGTAGACAATGTTTATAAAAATCAAACTAGTGATGAAATAATACAAAAATACACAATTCGGATTTATAAGAACATTGTTTGGAATTTTTGTAGCAAATGGTGTTAAATGGTTATCTAAGAATGTAAACCTATAAGAATATATACTAAAATCTTATTGATCTTTGAGTACTTGGAAGCTCAAAACCGAACTGAACCGAAAAAATCGACCGAATCGACAAAACGAGTGACCAGCGGTTTTCGGTTCGATTTGGTTTAGGTTTTCACAATTTTCGGTTTCGGCTTCGGGTCGGTTCGGTTCGACCCAAACACAAAACACACCTAAACCGAACCGATCGATGAACGGACACAAAACCGAACCAAACCGACCATATTCGGTTCGGTTTGGATTAGGTTTTTCACGATTTTGGTTTCGATTTGTCGGTTCGGGTCGGTTTTAAACCGATGCTCCGCCCTAAATTTGACTATCAAATGAGAACATTAATGTAACAATATTTTTAATTACTGAACTTTATAACAAACATGTACGGGTGATATACTAATGTACAGGATTGCATACACGACATTATTTCCAAACCTAAGACATTAATTAATTAGTTTGTGGTTAGAGCTTTCGTACCTCGATTTCCGTGCACATTATTCCGTGTTGTATTACTTAACTTAAGGTGAGTTTCCTAGCCCCGTTTTTACTTGTTTACAATATTTCTAAATTCTCAAGGTGAGAATACATTGTTTATTTTTATGCGGACACGAGTACTAAAACTGTTACATTGCCTAAGTTACCACATAGCCATTTAAGTCCCCTACCAATCATGAACTGTTAATTACTTTGTAAGCGCGAATGTCGTGAATAGATCTATTGGGTTGACTCCTCCGTTCAGGTGATCGCTCCAATCAAGTAAGTGAACACATACCATTGGAGGATTCCTTTAAGTGTCTGGCAAACACTTGTTTGGGCATTTATTTATGCTTAATTGCATACCATAACGATTAAGCTTCTGGGTCATGAGCTTATAGCAATATTATTTATTTTTATATGACTTTATATTTGTTATACTCACTGAAATCTTGTGTTCCATACGTAACTTTACTTTTAAATAAACCGATGAGCTCACCAACATTATGTTAACCTTTTTAGCTTGTATTTTCTCCAGTATTTAAAGCAAGCAAGCATTCATGGTGTCACATTGTAGAGTCGTTGTTGTTGTAGCATCTCATGAGGATTTCATGCATTTAACTTCTTCGTTTGATATGAATCTAAATTTATTACCATGGCTTTTGACAAAACAATAATTTAGGACCTAACTTTTGTCTGTAATGTTTAAATAAATCAAACTATAGTACTTTTATAAAAGGCGAATTATGCGAAAAGCGTCGAGCTTTAGCATTTTCCTTTACGGGCATCAAACTTTTTTTCCTATTGTAGCTGAACTTGCCTAATTTTCCTATTGTAGCACAAAATCACACTTAAAGTGTAATTAACCTTCTTAAACCCGTTTTAAGTGTGATTTTGTGTCACAAAAGGAAAATTAAGCAAGTTAATCTTACTAAAGCAAACTTAGGCAAGTTTAGTGCTACCCGTTTTAAGTGTGATTTCGACCGTTAATTTTTATTTCACCGCTAGTCCTTTTAAATGCATTTTAACGACCGTTATTATATTATTGCACGTTAGTCCTTTTCGTCCGTTTTTACGTTTCGTCCGTTTGTTCGTTTTACGGTTTTGTCCGTTTTACAGTTTCGTCCGTTTTACGTTTTCGTCCGTTTTGCGTTTTACGATTTTTTAGTTTTGCGGTTCGTCCGCTTTTACGTTTTCGTCCGTTTTTGCACGTTTTACGTTTTTTCGTTTTACGTTTTTAGTTTTGCGGTTTCGTCCGTTTTACGTTTTAAATCGTTTTGCCTGATTTCGTCCGTTTTACGGTTTCGTCCGGTTTACGCGTTTTCGTCTGTTTTGCACTATTTAGTCCGTTTTGCGTTTTCGTCCGCTTTTGCGTTTTTTGCGTTTTACCGTTTTCGACCATTTTGCGTGTATAACGAATGAAAGCGTGCAAAGCGAAAAACTGTAAAACTAGAAAACCGGACGAAACCGTAAAACGACTAAACCGCAAAACTAAAAAACGTGTCAAAATGAAAAAATTATGCGGCGTGCAAAACGGACGGCTATGTAAAACGGACGGCAACGTGTAAAACGACGAAAACCGTGCAAAACTAAAAAATCGTGTAAAATGTGCAAAACGAACGAAAACGTGTAAAGCGGACGAAACCGTGCAAAACGGACGGCGTGTAAAACGGACGAAACCGTGTAAAACGGACAAAGCCGTAATAACGAACAAAGCGGACGTGGCGTGTAAAAAGCGAAAGGACTAACGGTGCAATAATATAATAACGTTCGTTAAAAGCAGCGAAAAGGACTAACGGTGCAATAAAAAATTAACGGTCAAAATCACACTTAAAGCGGGTAGCACTAAACTTGCCTAATTTTCCTATAGTAGCACTAAACTTGCCTAATTTTCCTTTTGTGACACAAAATCACACTTAAAACGGGTTTAAGAAGGTTAATTACACTTTAAGTGTGATTTTGTGTCACAAAAGAAAATTAAGCAAGTCGATCTTAATCGAAAATTAGGCAAGAAGATCTTCAATAGAAAAAAAAAAAAGTTCGATGCCGGAAAAGAAAAAAGCGAGTTCGATCGCCTTTCGAACAATTGCCTTTATAAAATGACTCATATAGAGGCCATTCTTTATTATCTTGTACTTTGTATCCATGAGAGTCATACCCGGTTACCATTCCATTGCGACCCATTTTGGGGTGTGACACCTATAAATGTGGCTTTGTTGTAATTATACATACTTATATATGGATTATTTTTAAAATATTTTGACACTTATAAATGTAGCAAAATTAAAATACATATAAAAAGTACAAAATTGACCATACCGTGAAGAACTAAGGTGGTGTTTGTTTTTAAGAGGTTACGAATCGAATCAACCGCACATCCGAATCTGAATTTGGCGTAAATATCTCAATCGTACCGCATCTGAGCGGGAAAAAAACTCATGTTTGAACCGCATTTGCTTGCTCGTACTAATTTTTCTTTTAGTTATTTTTGTGTCAACAAGAGGCAACAAGAGGCATTAAGACACCCATCTCAAGTCTGCACCATTAAGATCTTATTGCCTTTGGCTGCGTCCGAATGGGGAAAAAAAAACAAGCAGTGCGAGCAGTAAAATGTCGATCGCGTCTGAGCAGTTCGATTCGAGGTCATTAAGAGGTTTTTTTTAAAAAACAAACACAAGTGTGGAGAATTGAACTATTTTTTGTAGTGAATATCCGTCGTTGGTCGTTGCATCATAACCCTGTGTAAATGTTGCTTTTATAGACTTGTTATAAGTATAGATAAAAATCTTACATAGTAAAATACTAATTAATATTGTACATGCGTATTTGATATATGTACAATTTCATGTATTAATTTGCGTGTATATTGACCTTGCTTCCATTATGATATTTGTGAGACAATATATAAAGGAAGTTTTGAGCATTAGGATTAACTAATCTAATAAAAATAACAACAATAATATATGTCTTTTTAGTATAAAGTCTAGGGATGTATGTTAAATTTATAACATTATGAAAACACATAATTTTACATTTGAGTCTATGAAATTAATTAGATATGTTTTAATGTTTAGATTGAAATGTAAATTTTACTGATACATCAGAATATAAAATTATTGTTTATTTAACCATTAAGTATTATAGATTACAACCCCTCCCTTTTGTAGTTTCATTTTCTTTTATTCTATCTTCGTCATATTAAATGTTTTTATTTAACCATTATTGTTTATTTAACCATTAAGTATTATAGATTACAACCCCCTCCTCTTTGACCTTAAATATTTTTATTTATGTTATATAATATTTGATGAATATTATACCAATGAAAAATACGTTTAAAACACAATCCATTCATATATTTTGCATCAAGTATTGTATAACATAAACAAAAATATTTAAGGTAAAAGTTGAAAAAGAATTATTTCAAAAAGTCAAAGTGGATATTTAATATGAGACGGAGGAAGTATTTTTTTGAACAACTGTGCAATTTTTTATTTTTTTTTTACCTAGTTTTCGTTATCTTTTTTGAGCTAATCTTGACAAACTGATTGTCTAACTTTGACTTTAGTTGACTAGTGAGGTAGTTCAATTTTACAACGTGATAAAAGTCTAGCTACTATATTGATACAATTTGGTTTTGCTCAAAGAATATTTCTTTTTTACAATTTTGTGTTTTCCTCTCTTATGCAAAAGATATGTGATTATTGATATTTAGTGCATGGTTCTTAAGTACTTCTTATCATAACTTTGTTCCTCTCTAACTTTATTTATACACAATGATAATGTAAAGCAATAAATGTGTACGGAGTGTTACATTGAGATCTTGATCAAGTTTCCCAGCAAGTGCAAGAAGCAATGTGGTTTTCCCGGCCCCTGGTGGACCTAATAGCAGTGTCATCCTGTGTGCGTTAACTCAAAATTTCAGCACAAAAATGAAGATTGGAACATATAACTTTCAAGTCAACATGAACATTATCTTTGAAAAAACTAAAGTAAATAACTAAATAAAGAAACCAATAAGTTGGATACCTAGATGGTTTGATAATCCCAGTTATGGATCGAAGGGTGTTCACATTTTTCTTTTTTGAAGTAGCGAGCCCAAATGATCGTAGCGTGCTCTGGATTGTGTTTCAGTTATATCTTTTAAATGGAAAGCTTCAATTAATAGTATATACAGTAAATGTGGAGTAAAATAAATGTACCTGAATTGCATTGAAGGTGACATTATATAGAGAGGGATGAGCTCTATAACCAACAAACATACATCCTTCAACTGATAAGTTCTCATACCTTATTTCGATCTTTGTTGTCTCAGTCCCACCGCTACACACATAAATATAAGAATCAATATTGAGCGATAGTCCTTACTAACATATAGATACGAAGAATGTATGGCGTATGGTGAATTTATTTACATGTAGATGATCTCACACAAATTTATTTTTATAAATAAAATAGGAAGAATTGCATATATATCTTTCCAAAGGCTAATAATTACATATATATCCAACCAAAACTCAAAATTGCATATATATCCTTTCAAAGCCTTAAAATTGTCAAATATATCCAACCGAAACTCAAAATTGCATATATATATTCTTCTAAAACCTTAAAATTCAAATATATCCAAATGATTATTTTACATATACTTAATAGAAATTAAAGTTTGATATTAACTTATTTATAAAATGACGATTATACCATTTGTTTTCATGAAAATAAATTGGTTACTTGAGTTTATTTTTTGTTGTTTTCCTAATCTAATTTATAAAACTCAAAATTACATTTTTTTTCTTTCCTAATCTTTTAGGCGTTAAGCCATTTTTTTGTTTATTTTCTATGTCCTAATAATACAAAAAAATAAAATAAATAAATAAAGAAATGGCTTAAGGCCTAAAAGATTAGGACAGAAAAAAAAAATATGCAAATTTGACTTTTATAAATAAGATTAGGAAAAAAAAAAAACCTAAGTAACCAATTTTTTTTCATGAAAATAAAGGAATAATCGTTATTTTATAAATAAGTTAGAATATCAAACTTTAATTTCAATTAATTATATGTATAATAATCATTTTGATATATTGAGAATTTTAAACTTTGGAAGGATATATGCAATTTGAGTTTTGTTGATATATTGACAATTTTAAAACTTTGAAGGATATATCTGCATTTTGAGTTTTAATTGGATATATGTGAATTATGTCTTTGGAATGATATATATGCAATTCACCTATAAAATATTAAACTTGTGGCTCATTTATTTTATCTAAATAAGCCATGATTATCTTTTTCCCTCTTAATTAAGCTTTTTAGTATTATTATGTACTACACTATTTACATTTGAGAATTTAGCATATATGTTTGTTTAAGAAGCATCTAATATTGGACCTAATATTTTTTAGATTTCTTTAATATATTTTTAATTTATTAAGTTTTTATTTTGAATTCTTTTTCTCTATAACTAACCAAGACACCTTTTGAAATTTTCACCAAATTAATTTGAAAAAAAATTCAGAAATATATTTGTTCGTGTTTATTAGTGACAAGCGATGCAAAATGCAAATGTTAAGTATTTAAGTTTATGATATACATAAGTATAATACTAACATTTTCTCTTAGTTTTCGCGCCATTTTTTATTTTTTTTTAATTTTTTTGTAGATTAGAGTTTTTCTTACATTTATAAACTCTTTTTACTTATACTTCACATATATGTTGGACAACTATAATATAAAAGGTTATAAAAGATTGTTGGCATAAAAGATGATAAAAGTAATTTTATTAGATGTATATTTATAGATTCATTTATTAAGATAATACAAATACTTTTATAAATTTGATATATATGCGAAGACATAATAATATATAATATGATTAGGAGGTGTAACTATGACAACTCGTAATTCTTTTAGGGTATTATTTAAGCTCGAACTTTTACAGATTAATCTCGAAAAAGTTACTATTCATCCTCGTAGTTTCCACTATTCATTATTTTACGTAAATTAAATAAATAAACGCTTTTACACGATTTTATGCATGAACAATATTCCGATACTCCATAAATGGTCCTAATACATTTTACACTCAAATTAATGTTACACAAATTCAATTATTATTTTACCCGGTATTTTGAATTTATCTATTATATATATTCTTAAATATATATATATATATATATATATATATATATATATTTACGATAATTTAAGTATTTGTGAAACGACGCTTATTTTAATCACCCGATACTTGTACAAAATACAATTTTTAATTTTATGACTTTATTATTTCATTTTGTTCGCTAAAATTTATTTCTAGCTAACTTAGTACCTAAATTGAAATATCTAACATTTTATATAATAAAAGCTAAATATTTTTAGACAAACAAATCACCAAGTCATGGCAAGCCATCCTCCCCTCCTTCCTTGTTTTAGGCCGAGCCCCCCCTCAACCCAATCACTTTTTGCCAAATTTTCTTCCATGCATTTGATGCTTCATTTATATAATAAATACCTAAATATTTTACTATAAATACCAAGCAACTAGCCTTTCATTTTTACACTTACAAAAACTACAACTCTCTCTAGCTCACATAGTGGATCGACCAAGAAAGAAAAATGAAGAAGAAAGATCAGTTTTGCTTATTTTAGTGCTTATTCGGGTTTATAAACTAGTTGCAAAAGGTTTTGGAGTTATATTCGGGTTATATTGTTCTAGTTCCTATCGTAATTTCATCATCTTCAAGTTACTTGTGAGTATTCACAAACCCTCTTTTTAACTATTTTAATCATTTTGGTATGGAATGCATGAATTATACTTAAACTATAATGTTTACATTTATATACACTTAAATAACTTTTGTTTCTCTATTTATACTCGTAAGTAAATTATACTTGAACTAAATTTATCATATATACTAAAACACGTTACATCGTGTTCACACTAGCAATTACTACTGATATATGCATTAATTGCCATTTTTCCAAATTGGCAAAACAGCCCCGAGGTCCAGTGTCGTTGCGAGTAAGTCTTTTAGCATTTGGCAAAAATAGCCCCGAGGTTTAAGTGTCATTGCAAAGTAAGTCTTTTAGCATTAATTGCTATCTATAGCATTTAGCAAAATAGTCCCTAAGGTTTAAGTGTCGTTAGAATCCCATTTGAACGCGGGTTTCTACTAAATATATACTAACCGACTAAAATCAATAAGCAATATTAAAAGGATTTTGTTAACATAATTTTTTAAGTATCGCTAACTATATTACTAGCAAGTAGCAAGCTACCCTCGTTAACTACTATTTTATAAACTTATTGAACTCTCGATCCACTACTTGTGCTCGTAAGTGAATTATACATGAACCTAAACTTAAACTATATTGTTTGCACTATTTTATGAACTTATTGAACCTTTGACATACTTTGAACTCTTTTGACTTGATTTGAACTCTTTGACATATTTTGAACTCTTTTGACTTGTCTTGACCTTATAACTTGACTTGAACTTTTGAACATGACTTGAACTCTTAAACTTAATTATGAACTTACGACATGTTTGAACCAAGTCTCCCTCTGAGCAATACAAAGTCTCCCTATGTGAACGGAGCGTGCAAAGTCTCCTTATGTGAACAAAGCAATACAAAGTCTCCCTATGTGAACGGAGCGTACAAAGTCTCCCTTGTTCGGAGCATTCTCAATAAATCTCGCCATGTCGGTGGAGTGACCAATAAATCTCGCCTAGGTGGTGGAGTGACATAAAGTCTCCTTGTACGGAGCGTGCAAAGTCTCCCTATATAAACGGAGCAAATACAAAGTCTCCCTATATGAACGGAGCATGCAAAGTCTCCCCTGTTCGTAGCGTTCTTGAATTATTACATACATAAGTGCTTTTATTATGAACTAAAATGACAACGTGTGTGACCATAAACTATCGACCCTTTACGCAAAGGCATGTGAAAACATAGGTTACAAGTCTTGTATGGGCATGATTTGCAAGCGAATGATTTGATGAGCCTTGCTTTTGGACTTTTTCAAAGGCTTTGGACTTACTTTTATTATGAACTCTTTTTCTAAAAATGCTTTCATATAAAATGTGTGTACTCACCAACTATTTTATAGTTGACCCGTTTTCTCGTGTATTTTATGTGATCGTCAGTAAGTATATTTTTGAAGATATTTTGCATAAAGGAGTTTTCATGGGCAATATATAATAAGACGTTATCTTTTGAAAACAGAATTTTATATTTCAATTGCCGATGTCGGCTAAAACAATATTGTAATGTTGTACATTTTCTTAAATTTTAATTATGGTATTGTACTATATCTCTTTTGCGATGTATATTAATATCGTCGCGTCTCGCGTTTCTGCCTTCGGTGGGGTGTGACAGTAATTTTTGACACGTATAAAATATAATTAAGTTTATCACACCGTCTATTAACCACTTGCAAAATTAAGCCGTTAGTAACCACTTTGACCTTCTATTGTTTATAATATTACTTATTGTCGAGTCTATATTGTCACAATACTGGACGTGTATATTATATAAGATATTTTGTCATTGCTTAAAGTTAAGTTAACTTAAAATTTTCATCATATGTAAAGTTATTAATATTAAAACGTGCACATAGTTGAGAATATTGGTTGCTAATGGTTTAATTAGAGGCACTATGCCATTTTCTACTTCTCGTGACGGCGACTTTTAGTGATGTTATCGTTAAAGGTCCGATACGACAAAAAAAACGACTTCTTTGGTTTTGTCACGTCAACGCGCGAGTACCTTTCTAATTTTTCATCTCAACAAAAAGGCTTAAACCACGAAATAAATACATAAAAGTTCTAGTAACGACCATATGCAACGCCATGCCTGATGACAAACTATATATGTTGAACACCAAGTAAATAGCAGGGGTTCGAATCCGTTTGTTGGTTGGGTGACTTTTTTTAAACTTTGCAAGCCATCTGTTTTCATGTATTTTATATTATTTTTTGCCGCTTATGAATATACCATTCATACCCACATACAAGCAATTTAACACACATACAAGCAATTTAACTAAAATTAATATTAGTTTATAATAAACTGCTATTATGAATTAGGTTAAATCTATTTAAAATGAAATGGCGGAAAAAATGTCTAAACTTAGGTTATTTCCAATCAAGTCTTTCTTTTTTTCTGCGTAAAAGGTTCAAAGAAATTTTTGACGGATTGGGTTTTTACTAACGTTCGTTAACTCATTTCGTTAGTAAATTACATGTTTGGTCCTCAATTTGTATATAATCGTTTCATGCAACATCCAAAAAAATTTCAATTTTTTACAAGTTTAGTCCTCGAATTCATGTAATAAGTTCATGCAACATCCAAAAATTTCAAATTTTTTAAATAATATGTTTTCGAAAAAAATTTTGAAAAAAAGTATTAAAATAATTATCAAAAAAAATCTTAAAATATTTAAAAATAAAAATCTTTTCGATTTTCTATAGTATGAAATTTGAAAAAAAATCTTAAAAATATTTAATATTTTTTTTAAATTCAATTTTGAACAAAAATTTTTGAAAAAAAATCAAAAAGAATTTTACTTTTAAATATTTTAAGAAATATTTTTTTTCAATTTTTTCAAAAAAAATTAGAAAATAAATTTTCAAAAAAAAGTTATTAGAAAAAATTTCAAAAAAAAAGTTTTTGAAAAAAAAATTCGAAAAGAATTTTATGTTTTAAATATTTTTTGATAATTATTTAAAAAAAAAATTTGAATTTTTTTTTGGATGTTGCATGAAATTATTACATGAATTCGAGGACCAAACATGTATTTTACTAACGAAGTGAGTTAACGAACGTTAGTAAAAACCCAAATCCGTCAAAAAAATTTGTTGAGAACCTTTTTATACAAGAAAAAAAGAAGAGTATTTTGATTAAAAATAGAACCTAAATTTGATACATTTTTGTGTCATTTGCCCATCTATTTACAACAAAGTTGAAGCTTGCAAGATAATTAAGCATGATACCTTTTTCTTTAAAATCATAAATATGTATACATGCAATGGCATGCAAACATGATGCAATCTTTAGTTGTAAAAGAGTAAACTATTGTATACATGTATTAGTATAGCTAGGTTAAACCGAATACATGATGTAATATGATATAACTTGTATACTTGTTATTACTATTTAATAAACCAAAATATAAAAGTGTAAAACAATTCCAGTCAAAGAAAACCCTAAAACAAATCAAATTAAACCAATTTATATACTCTTTGTTAAGATCAAGCTAAAGTTATATAACACTAGTTTTCTTTTTCAGTTTTGACTACACTTGTAGCTAGCTGGTTTAGCTCATGACATGAAGATATTTCATGTAACTTTTATCCCATTTTAAGTTATAACTTCTCTTCCATTATCTAAGTAAACAATAAAAGTGTTACCTCGGTAAGAATCAAATAGAGTATTTGGGCAAAATACGAAACATTAAACATATGATAGAAGAGCGACGAACACAATTTTACCTGTCAATTCTTTCTCTTAATCTCCTCAGGATATGATCTTCATCGATAGCGTCAAGTTGACAATTCGATAACATCTTATCATGCACTCCATCATCTTGCAACCAATCACGACAGCCCAAAAGCTCACCTAGTTTGGGTGAACCATCGTCTCTGCCTTTCATAGCTATCATCATGTCCCGAAAATTATGTGGTGTTCATGGTATTTACCTATCTATATTCCCTATATATATAACAAATAAATATCATTTTAAATTTTCCTCCAACATTGCTTATGTCAATAATGACATCACAAATGACATTAATAATGATGTCACTAATGCTTAGGTGGATAGCAAGATGTCCCTCATTTAAGATTTGTGTAACAACTTCTTTTGAAAATGGTTTTTTAGATAAAGGCGCGTGTTAAGATACCAAAAGGACGGTAGTATTCTGAAAAGGACGTCCGACCCATAAAAATCTGTTTTCAATAAAATATGTGGGTCAGGACGTCTTTTTCGCGGGTCCTACCGTCGCTTTTGGTGTCTTAACGTGTCTTTTAGCATGTTTATAGATTTGATTTGATAATTGATTTATAACCTTCTTTTTTTTCTTTTTTTCTTTTTTTTTCTTTCAACTTTTAAATTTCATATCAAAAATTAAATTTTGGGAACAACTGTGAAAATAACGTATCATGAACCATCGACAAAAATATATAGATTTTGGTTTTGAACCTTTTTTTTTTCTTTGTTGTAGTAATTAATTATTCATAACATTCTTTTATTGTCATTTGTTTTACAATTTTAAGTAACATGTTTTGTTTCATTGTATTTATATTTTATACGTCAAGATTTTCAGCAACCTTTTGTTTACATTTACAATACCCACAAGATTGATGATGATAATTACTACCTCCCTTTGTTATTAGATATGCATACTTCAAATTAAAAATAAAAATAAATAAATAAAATAAATAAAATAAATAAAATAAAATAAAAATTTAGAACTCTGTTATCATACTCATTTGTTCTTGTGTGACTTAATTTTTTAGAATCATTATTTTATAATTGGAAGCGTGTACATCATATATAATCTTATTTTTTTTTCTTTCTGATTTTTAACCTTTGACGGGTTTCGAGGCTCATTCTGATCTTCTTTCATTTAATATGTTAAAAGTGTTTGGTTTGGCTTTAAGTTAAGGGGTTGATATTCACACAATTTTTTTTTTGGATACATACACTACATTTGTGCATTACGGTGTTGTAGAGTGTGTATAAAAAAAGATGGTGTGCGTATCAACACCCTTAAGTTAATAAAGAATTATCATAATTATATTTTCTACTACTTAAAAAGATGTTGACTTGCCCCTAAAAAATATGCTACACACAAGGTCCTTTTGTTAATGGCCTAATCTTTTGTAATGTCGTATCAATGATTTTTCAGGTGTTGATTTAGAGCAATATTCTAATACGGTCGACGTGAGTTGTATTATAATTGAAAGAGTTGATGTGTCTAGAGTTGAAAGATTACATGACTACATGAATCATTTATACATATAATTGAACGGATGTCAATTTGCTAATTTGTTTACTATATGTGCTTTTGGACTTCGGAGTAACTTTAGCCCGCGCGTTGCGGCGGGAGTAAATTTCATATGAATAAATTAAATAAACTTATTTTTTATGATATATCCAAATCGATAGAACATACGCTACCTTAGCGCGGGAGTAAATTTCATATGAATAAATTAAATAAACTTATTTTTTATGATATATCCAAATCGATAGAACATACGCTACCTTATAACCCGGGTTTGAAAGTTTACCTGGACCGCCATATTTTTTCATGTTAAATAAAACAATACATTAAAATAAAAGCTTTACATAACTTAAATAAAAGAGTGAATTACATAATTGGTCCTTGTGGTTTGTTGAAAATTGCAGAAAATGTCACATGCTTTTTTTTCGGTCGTTTCGTCCACATGGTTTACAAATCTTACGGTTTTGTCCTCGTCCAAAATGTCCGTTAAGTGTCTTGCGTTGTTAGTCCTTCGTTAGTGCGATCCGTTAAGTGTTTTGCCTTTGTTAGTCCTTCGTTAATAAATTTTGCACCGTTAGTCCTTATTTTTTAAAATATAGTTTTCCCAATTAGTCCTCCGTTAATAACCGTTTTTGTCGTTTCGTTCGTTTTTATCCGTTTCCCCGTTTTTCGTTTTCGTCAGTTTTCTTTCGTTTTATATAGTTTTGTCCATTTTCTTACGTTTTATCGGTTTCATCCGTTTTCTTACGTTTTCTTAATTTTTGTCCGTTTTCTTATATTTTATCTGTTTTCTTTCGTTTTGTCCGTTGTTCTTACGTTGTGTCCGTTTTAAATGCGTTTTATCGGTTTTCTTACGTTTTTCCGTTTAAAAAATTTTGAATAAAAATTTCAAAAAATTTGAATAAAAAATATTTTTCAAAATATATATTTTTTTTAAATATGTCCGTTTTTTCAATATTTTTCGAAATTTTTAAGATTTTTAAAAAAATATTTGAAAAAAAATTCGAAATTTTTTCAAATATTTTGTAAACGGACAAAAATATTTTCCGAAAAAAGCGGTAAAAATTTCGAAAATATTTTTTCAAATATTTTTTAAATCTTAAAAATTTACGAAAAATATTGAAAAAAGCGGACATATTTTAAAAAATATATATATTTTGAAAATATTTTTTATTCAAATTTTTTTTGAAATTTTTATTCAAATTTTTTTTAAGCGGACAAAACGTAAGAAAACCGATAAAAACGCGTGCTGAAAACGGACGAAAACGAAAAGCGGAAGCGGATAAAAACGAACAGCGGATAAAACGGACAAAACGGGTGAAAACTATTATTAACGGAGGGACTAATGGGAAAACTATATTTTAAAAATAAGGACTAACGGTGCAAAATTTATTAACGAAGGACTAACGATGTAAAACACTTAACGGATCGCACTAACGAAGGACTAACAGCGCAAGACACTTAACGGACATTTTGGACGAGGACAAAATCCGTAAGATTTGTAAACCACGAGGACGAAACGACCGAAAAAAAGCACAGTGGACATTTTCTCGCAATTTTCAACAAACCACAAGGACCAATTATGTAATTCACTCTAAATAAAATAAGGTATCCACTTCAGTCAAAATTTATGCATTTTAGGGACTAACAATATAAAAGAGAATTTATGGGCTAATAATGAAAATTTATTGTTCATAAGAAACTAAAATACATAAACACCCTTAGAGCACTCCCATCCATAACACCAATAACACCGTTCACGTCAGCGCCATATCAGCTTTAACATTTAACATTAACATCCCCAAAAAACACTCACAACCATAACATCCCAATAACAACATAACACCAATAATATTTCATATTTTCAATTTCAACCCCTAAACTAAAACAAACACTTCATTTATTAAACTAAAACAAACATTTCATTAAAACTAAAACATATTACAATACGAGATTAAAAAAAAAAAAAAAAAACGCAATTAAAAAAAACATAGCAAATACTTATTCATCGTCATTAACTTTCTTGTTGTTGTCCATGTCGTTCAAGATTCTTACGCCAAACATGCTCCATAAGGTTCATTGGAGTTGGGTATGCGTTTGTCGGTCGTGTATTTCTTTTGCCTTACATTTGTGAGTATCACATCTTTCGACCCATCTTCGTTGCCTCAAATTTCTTGACGGATCCACCCACGATTCGTTATAGTCGCGTAATTCAAATTTTTGATCTTTTACAATCATGTTATGCATAATAATGCAACAATACATGATTCTACGTGTCGTGGCAATTTCATATTGACGTGCGGTTGTTGTAGTATACCCCAACGACCTTGAAGAACACCAAAAGCACGTTCAATATCCTTTCGGCACTTTCTTGTCTCCTTTTAAAGTGCGTATGTTTTCATCAGTTGTTCTTTGTGAAGGATTTGACGAAAGTTGCCCACTGTGGATAAATTCCATCGACCAAGTAATACCCTGTTCATACTTAGTTCCGTTGACCATATAAGGTGCTCTTGGGGCATTATCGTGAGTAGGTCGTCGAATAACGTAGAGTTATCTAAAACATTAATATCGTTATTGCCCCGCCATCCTAAAAATGCATGCCGGATCCATAAATCTTGAGAAGCAACGACTTCAAGCATAATTGTTGGGTATTTTTATCACCCCAGCAAAATGCCCTTGCCAAGCCACCGGACAATTTTTCCATTCCAGGTGCATGCGATCAATGCTACCAAACATTCCGGAAAACCATGTTTTTCTTCATGTTGTTGATAAATTTTGAATGTCGGCCCATTTTGGTTTTTAAATACTCGGCATATACAAATCAATAATACATTTGTTAAAATTATCAAGACATAATTGTGAAGTACTAGCACCCATTTGCAAGTATTCATCAAATGCATCGGGTGAGGCGCCTTGACGCCAATTGGCGTATAAGCGACGTCACTTCATTAGAGCACTTATACTCATTCGACCACAAGCATCGAGTGTTTGCTTAAAGTAATTAAAATGATGCGGAATATTATCGGAGTATAAGATTCAATACCTTCAACTATTTGCGGGAATAGTTTTCGGCTCATACGAAATCTTCTACGAAAATTCCGGTTTGAATACTTACAACCTTGTACGAAATAATCGTTGAGCAGACGTTCCTCTGCAAGCTCACGTTCACGATATATATGTGTACGAGGACGAGTAGGATGTTGAGATTCAATACCTTCTTCTTGTTCCAACTGAAGGTGATACTCGTACGCGGACGCCATAAATTGGAAGTCTGCTAGGTCTTCTCTGTCTGACCAAGACATAGGAATATCACCAGCTTGATTTGGATCCATTGTGAACGAATTTGATTTTTTGAATTATGAAAGTGTGAGAGGAAGTGTGAAAAAAATAGAGTTTTAGTTGGGTATTTATAGTGGTAAAATAATGTTTTGATTTTTTTTTTTTTTTAAAACTAGCCGTTAGGGGTTTTATGTAATTTTTAAACTTAACGTTCTGGGACTACTTTTGTAACATTTTCATTTTTTTCCTACCCTTAACAGGCGCAGGGGCAACGCCTCCTATAACGCCAATTCTTGAGCTACGCCCAACGGGTAACGCCTTCCAGCGGCGTTAACTTGCAAAACTAACGGCGTTATGAAGGTTAACGATAGGTGCTCTTATAACTATGGATTAATCGACAAGCTATTACTATTAACTATAAGCGAATAATAAACAAATTACATACATTATCTTATTAAGCTTTTACATACACGAAATATAACAAATGATAAGCAGCGACATACACTTTCCTTAAACTTTTACTTTAACGAAATATATAATTTATTTCTTAAAAAATTTAAAGACCGACAAGCTGAAACCAAATGACTAATGGAATACAAAGAAAACCTAAAGACTATACATTTTAGGGACTAACAATGTAAAAATAATAATTAGGGGACATATAATATAAACCAAATGACTAACGGAAGGACTAACAAAGAAAGCCTAAGGACTAACATGCAAAGAAAACTAACCACCAAAACCTAAATACTAACGGAAGAACTACCAAATTAAACTTAGGGACTATACATTTTAAGGACTAATAATGTAACAAAAATAATTCAAGGACTAACAGTGGGGAACTGAATAACTAACTAAATGACTATCAAAAAAGCCTAAGGACTAACATGTAAAGATAACTAGCCACCAAGGACTAATAATATTTTTTTACTATTTATTGAATAGTAAAAATAAAATAAATAAAATAAAATAAAATTTGATAAGTATTATATTTGTAATGACGAGTTTCCTACTTCATATTCATTCAACATATTGTTGTAGAGCTAGTAGAGTTGGAAGAGGATCCTCTCAAGTTTGTGAGACAATTTGACTCAAGTTAAAGAATCCACAACTATTGGATTAAAATCAAAGGTCAATATTAAAAGTGAAACCATATTATCTTGACATTTGATTTTAATCCAATGATCAAATTCTCTAATTTGAGTCAGATTCTTGAGAGAATCCTCTCCAATGAAGTTTTATGTTCATTTATGAGAATGTGTCACGTAAAATACATCAATTTTGGAATCGCTTTGTTTTGTAAAGTACATTGAAGATCACAAATGAATGTGTTTTTGTTTATAAATACAACTTTTATAAACCCGCCAAATTCGTGAATTTATAAGCTACTAACTACATATATAGACATACAAATGCACCAAGTGGCCATACATGAATGGAATTTATTGGACAAATATCGGACAGTAGCATGTTCCTCCTCCGTATAACTTTTGATGAAAAAATTTCACCTAACATGATAAAGTTTGGTATGAAATTTATTCGATTTGAACGAGTGATTTAATTATGAGACAGTAGATATTAAATGCAAACTAAATGCTATTTAATGTAGTGCTAACAAATGTTAAATAAACGAGAAAGGTAGGAACGCGCCCGTTGCGTCGGTGGAGTTTTAAGGGTGAGTTTGGTTTGTCGTTATAAATCACAATGGGTATGGGTGTTCGTATATAGTTGAATGATAATAGAGGTATGAAGAAACCACCATGCATAAGATATGAGAAACCTTCACATTTGGTATCCTCATTCCATTTTAATAATTGGTATAACCAACCAACAACATTAATGACTTTCAAAGTCATGTAATCCATACCCATACTGGCCCTATAACCAACCAAACGGGCCCTAAAATTTTTATTTTTTCAATTGACGTTAAAAAATAGTACATTAGGCTTCGGTGTAGTTAAAATTTGATAACTTTTTTTGAACTTAAACAGGTCATTAAAGAAAACTAACATCCATACATATCACCTGAAAGTGAAGAAAGTTCATCGAGGAAAGTGACATCCCAACTAAACCCAAAGTGTTTGAAAACGCATAATGGGCAACCCAATGAGCTACTTGATTTCTTTCTCGATTAATCCACGAAAAGGATCTATGCATATTTATTGCCCATAAACGAATGTCATTCACTAGAGCAGCTAGATTCCATGGCGGAGGGGATTCTAAAGATGATAACGAGATAGCCATTTGGGAGTCAGATTCCACAATAGCATTAAACCGCCCACGATTAAATGCTAAATGTTGGGATATGAAAAGTCTTGAAGATATCAAAGTCTTGAAGATATGAAAGTACTATAAGTCGCAAAGAACTGGAAGAAGTCAAATAGTCAAAGCTTCGCTAAAGACAGAGTCAAAGTCTTGCAAGATAATGTCAATCTTGCTAGAACAAAAGAAGCTGTATATTCGTTTATGGAAAGTATTGTATTCCATGTTTAGATTACTTGTCGTACAAGGTTATCAATTGTAAACCGACTAGGATATCCTTGAGCCTATAAAAGGACTCCTAGATTGGCATTAGATGTCGATTTCGAAAAAGAGTTTTAGAGTTTACAATTAGTGTTTTAGAGAAAGTTCGATTATCTTAGAAGTTGTATTAGAGTATCGCATAATAAGCGATTTAGAGTTTATAATAAAGTTTTTCTTCTTAGCTTTGTTAAGTAAATTCGCGTACTTGATAAAGATTGCTCGGTGTTTCTTTGTTAATAACTTAGGATTTATCCGAGGTTATTAAACCTTAACAAGCTAGTTAAGTTAGTTTGATTAAAGTATATCGATCCAACAAGTGGTATCGAGCTTGTGTGGAAACTCGACTAGGAAGAAACCCTACTTGAACAATATTCAAAGATGTCGATCAAGTCGCTCCACCACCCTCAATCACCTCACTCGAATTCCAATAATCGAAGGAGAATATGATCTACGGTGCATGAAGATGAGGCGTTATATTGCCATTCTGAGACCATGCTCGTGGAATGTAATTGTGAATGGGAATGAAGTTGTTCGAACCCGTTCATGTTCTGGACAACCTATAGCACCAAAGGCGGTCTTACCAAGAAGAACACTAAGGAATCAAGAGAGGCTCAAACATTCTCTTATGCGCCATTCGGATGGTCATCTTCTCAAGTTTCATGATGCTAAAGATGCTAAGCGACTGGGCTTTCTAAAGACCGACTTTGGAGGAATGAAGCCTCAAAAGATGCTTGTGAAACTTCTTTGAAACAACAGTTTGAAACTTTCACAGTGGGAGAAAGAGAGTCTTGATCTTTGCATATGATAGGTTTGAGAATCTCCTCAACATGTTGGAGTTATACAAGGTACAAGTATCGAGTTGAGGATGCTAATTTGAAGTTTCTAAGGAGTTTGCCATCTACATGGCATGTGATTGCTACTATGATCAGAGGACAACAAGGATTGGATGTTATGGACTTTGATGATCTCTATCATCAACTGAAGGTGTATGAACATGAGATGAGTGGTCAACCAAATTCCAAATCTCATAGTATTGCTTTTCTATCATCGAAAGAAGAGCGGACTTTCAAAATCTTTCTCCTCAATCTTGTTTCTCAAAGCTTCAGTATACAATCCCCATCATATGCTCGTGAGCCCCACCATCTACCACTTTGAACTCGGATGAAGTTGTGTGCTCCTTCTTGCACAACAAGCAAGCTTACCCGTCACTTATGAAGAGGATCTAACACAGTTGAAGAAGATGCACTTGAAGAAATTGATATCGGTGGTGAGTTGCTTTGATCAACGCAAGGATCAAAAAGTACATGAAGAAGACAGGCAAAAGTATTGATTTCAAACCAAAACAAGGAATAACTTTTGACAAATCTAAAATTGAATGCTTCATTGTCAAAAGGCGGTCACTTTGCAGGGAGTGCGGGTTTGCTAAGTATCAAGCAAACAGAACATCCGAGAAGCCTAAACTTGAGCTCAAGGAAATTCCAATAACTAAAACAAAGGCTTTGGTTGCTCGAGAGAAGTTATCGAAGTTGACCGGGTGAAGAGTTTGATGATGAACCGGTAACTTCTTGTATGGTAGCGATGGAAGATACTGATTGAAGACACAGTGGAAGCATTGGAATGGAGCACCTTTGATGAAGAATCGAACATCTTGCTTTGGAATCGATGATGGCTTTGGAGGATTTGATTGGAGCAAAGAAAGTGAAGATGATCCTGTTCTTCTTGCTATGGTGGCTACTTCACCAACTCGGTCTCCTATCTCGAGGTATGCTCAATGTTATGAGTTTTATCTAAAGCGCTTAACAATTATGTGATTGAAAGAGATAATTGTATTAGGGCTAGAGTGCGAGGTAGCAGGATATCAAATCACTTTAGAGTCTATAGAAGCTAAAATCATAACACATGAAAATAATGAAATGGCTTGGGTGAAAAGTATGAACAACGGATTACCAGTTAAAACTTAGTGAATGGAAACTAAAGCTGTAAAATTGTCAAATTGAGAAATTAACTAAGGAAAGAGATGATTTGTTAGCTAAGTTTGTTTGCTTGGGAGAGTCCGGCTTGTCCCATGTTGCTTATGTTGAAAAAGAAGGGCTTACATTAGAACAGGCTTAGGATTTGGAATGGACTTTAGTAACATAGATGAAAACCAACCTAGTGATCGGGATGATGGTGTTTTGAGGACATAACCACTAGTGATGATGAGCTCATTAACTATTTAGATTCATCTAGTAATGAGGGCTCGATAAGTGAACCACCTCACGAATATAAGAAAGACAATGGTTATCATCTTTGTTCCTCGTCCCATTAGTCATCATCCTCTAGGCCTAATGTTTCGTTATGGTGTAGATAGTCTAGAGTTTAGGAAGAAGCTTGTTGCTCAATCTAGGTGCGAGAAACCCAAAAAACTGTTGAAAACAATGTTCAAAATCCAGATGACCTTTAAACCAAAGTCTTGCTCAACAAGCGATACATACGCAAAACCTTTTCAAAACAAGATTGCTAAACCTTTTGGGATAATTTTGCTCAAAACAAATTTTATCACCATCGAGAAGGCAAAATAATTTTGGGCATAGACATAGAAGAAATCACTTTGGTCATATGGGTCAAAAAGCGTGTTTTGTGTGTTATAGTCCTACTCACTTAATCAAAGATTGTGACAAACACTCGAGAATATCTAAGCAAGTTTCAAGGAATAAGTCTAACAATCGAGACCTAGAGAGCACAAACCGGTTTGGACTAATTCTAATAGGGTTAATCACGAAACTTCACACCGGATCATAGATACCACATCGAGAAGACCTTGATTATCTCGCGTACTTTCCAACGTCTTGCTTTCGAGACAAGGTCTCGAAAACCATACTTGGGATAGAAATTCTAGGAGATCTCACTATCAACCTAGAAGGTATCACAATTCATATAGGGATCTAGATAAGGAACCACTGTTAAACGAATGGGTTAAAAGGGCAAGATCTTCTTTGAGAGACATACAAGACGTTCAACAAAAAGTGAATCGGATGTTTTGTGACATAAGACAATGCTAAAAATCGGTGAAAGAGATTTATGTTGAAAAACCAAAGAGTTTTGAAAATCCACATGCTACAAAGATAATTTTGGATCATAATTTGAAAGATAGTGGAATTACATACTCAAAGAATTTGAGTTTGTAACTTCTCGAGGGAACACAAGTCGATAATGGCTTGGGTTCCTAAAAGTTTCTAACTCTTTTCTTTGTGTGCGGGCAACCTAGAAGAGGAGCTTAAAGATCATCTTATTGTGGATAGTGGTTGCTCGGAAGTATGACGAGCGATAAAGAGATCTGTCGATTTTAGAAATATTAGTGGAGGTAAAGTTGCATTTGGGAATGATCCCAATGGAGGAAGGATTCTTGGGAAAGGAACAATTAAAGTGGAAGAATTGATTTTGAGAATGTCGGATATGTGAAGGAGCTAAAGTTCAACTTGTTGTCGGTCTCTCAAATCTGTGATAAAAAGCATCTGTGTTATTCAACGACACGAATGTCTCATTCTTTCTTCGACTTCAAACTGTTGATGATGACTTGGTAGTACTTAGAGTACCAAGGACAAATGATGTGTATAGTTTAGATATGAAGAGTCTAAATTCCTATGGAAGAGCCACATGTTTGGTGGCTAAAGTAACATCTGAAGAGGCACATCAATGGCATAGAAGATTGGGCCATGTAATTTCAAGAACATCAACAAAGCGGTCAAAGGCAATTTAGTTAGAGGTTTACCTTGAGACTTACAAGAATGATCAATCATGTTTGGCATGCAAGAAGGGTAAACAACACAAAGCTTCTGCAAGAAGCTTGATGAAAGAAATATTAGAGAACCATTGGAGCTATTACATATGGATTTATTTGGACTGTCTCGTGGCAAGTTTAAATAAGAAGAAATCTTGTTTGGTTATTCTTGATGATTGTAGTAGATTCATTGGGTTTTCTTTTGGGCTTTAAAGATGATACCTTTGATGCTATTCGGACCACGATTATAGCACTTGAAAACCAATTAAGACTCAAGGTTAGAGGTATTAGATGCGACAATGGAACTAAATTCAAGAACAAGCTTATGGATGACTTTTGTGCTAATAAAGGCATAAAGAGGAGTTTGGTATTGCTAGAACACCACACAAAATGGTGTTGCGAGAGAGGAAGAATAGGACTTTGATTGAAGCGGCTAGGACAATGCTAGTGATTCCCATCTCCCTATTCAATTTTGGGGCGTAAGTCGGCACGCATGCTATGTACTTATATGAGGTTTCGTCACAAAACCATGAGATGAAGACACCCTATGAATTGCTAATGGGCAATAAACCCAACATTCGTTTTATGAAGCCTTTTGGATGCCCTCTTACTATTTTGAACACCATTGATAATCTGGGAAGTTTGATGGCAAGTCCAAGAAGGTTACTTATTAGGATATTGCACTAACGATAAAGGCTTTAGAGTATACAACGAGTTACTAAGAAGATTCAAGATTGTCTTCATGTTGAATTTTAGAAGATCAAGACAATGAGAAAGGAAAAGGTCCCGATTGGATGTTTGATCTTGAGATTTTATCTCCTTGATGAATTATGTTCTGTTAGAGAAGAAAATCGACCTTTGCACAATGAAGAAGATATTCAATATGTTGTTCATGATATTCATATTAGACCGATGTTGTTTCTAATAAAGATCCTGTAAGTCCAAAACAAAATCTTGATGTTCCTAAGCAAAGTCTTGATTCTCCAAACCAAATCTTGTTGCACCACAATCCTCATTATCTGCAGAGGATCAATCTATTCAAGAGGAACTAAATCGGATGCTTCTTCAAGATGTGTTAGCACATTCTTACAGCGATGAACAAAGGAGAGCTTATGAGGAGGCAAAGAAGAAGAACAAGACTACAGAGTACTCTCACGGTACTTTGACGGTATTTCGATCAAAGTATTGCTTTGCTGTTGATGATGCTTTAGATGATTTGGATGATCCTACCATGCAGGTTAGAAGAAACCGATGATGGGCTTGAAGATGAAGGTATTTTCACAGATTCCAATGAAGGTCTTGATTATACTAACTTAGATGATACATATGAAGTTCCACAATCACCAATCTTACGAATTCATAAGAATCATCCGGTGATCAAATTATTGGTCCTTCTACTTTTGGAGTTATTACAAGACACAAAGCTAAGGGTTACTCTAAACCTCACAATGCTTTACTTAGCTTTGTGTATAAACAAAACGAGCTAAATCATAAGGACCATCAAACACCTTGTTACATTTCATCTCTCAAGAGGAACCCAAGAATATTGCTCAAGCTTTGACTAAAGAAATTTGGGTTGAAGCTATGCAGGGAAGAACTTTTCAATTTAAACTTCAAGAAGTTTGGGTTTTATGTGATCTTCTAGATGGGAAGAGAGTTATTGGAACCGATGGGTTTTAGAGTTAAAAGAGATGAAAGAGGCAATGTTATCAAAAACAAGGCAAGGTTAGTTGCTCGGGGTTATAGGCAGGAGGAAGGGTAGATTATGATGAGGTCTTTGCTCTCGTGGCAAGGATTGAAGCAATTAGAATCTTTCTTGCTTTTGCTTCTTATATGGGTTTTCGGTATACGGATGGATGTTAAAAGTGCCTTTCTTTATGGTACTATTACGGAAGAGGTGTATGAAACAACCTCCGTGTTTTGAAGATCCTAAACATCCAAACAAAGTCTATAAGGTGGTTAAGGCTCTTTATGGTCTTCATCGGGCACCTAGAGCTTGGTATGAGAGGCTTTCTACATTCTTATTACAACATGGATACGGAGGGAGCTATTGACAAGACTTTGTTTATCAAGAGAGACAAGAAGGATATCATGTTAGTTCAAGTGTATGTTGATGATATTATCTTTGGGGCTACCAAGCAGGTCCATGGTTAAGGAGTTTGAGCGGTGATGCGGAAGGAATTTCAAATGAGTTCAATGGGAGGTTAACATTCTTTTAGGACTTGAGTTAAGCAGGTCCAAGGAAGGAATTTTCATTAGCCAAGACAAGTATGTTCTGACATACTTAAGAAGTTTAATTTTGATGATATGAAGGTCATTACTACAGATTAAATCTATCAATTCATTGGGTAAAGATGAAGATGGACACTGTTGAAGTCAAGTCGTCTGGTCAATGATTGGCTCTCTTATGTATCTTATCGCATCAAGGCACGATATCATGTTTGCGGTTTGTCTATGTGCAAGATATCAAGTCTCACCAAAGATCTCTCACCGAATGCGGTAAAAAGAATTTTACATTATTTGAAACAACAACCTAAGTTGGGGTTGTGGTATCCTAAAGAGTCACCTTTTCACTTAGAAGCTTTTTTCGATAGTGATTATGCAGTGATAATTATGATAAGATCCACAACCGTGGATGCCAATATCTTGGAAGAAGATTAGTCTCTCGCAATGCAAAAGCGGACAATTGCGGCAACATCATCTCTTGGTAGTCGAATATGTAGGCTGCGCAAGTTGTTGTGGTCAAGTTTTGTGGATGCGAATCAACTCTTGGATTATGGATTCAATTTTAAGAATACTCCTATCAATATTGATAATGAGAGTACTATTTGTATTGTGAAGAATCACATGTATCATTGCAAGACCAAGCATATTCGATTAGGCATCATTTTATTAGAGATTGCTATGAGCATAGGCTCATTAATGTGGTTAAAGTTCACACGGATGACAATGTGGTGATTTACTCACAAAAGGTTTTGATGTGTCACGATTCAATCACTTGGTCGTGAGCATTGGAATGATTAACTACTAAGCTATGTTTAAGGGAGGACTATAAGGTGTTAGGTATAGTCCTGTATTGCTTCGAGGGAGGATGCTTGTTTATACTTAGTTTATATGGAGTATTTGGCAAAGTCTTGCTTTTCCAGAAATCTTTGCTTGGGAAAGTCTTGCTTATGTGGAAAGTCTTGTTTGTCGATTAAATCTTGTTCCAACGGTAATATTGATGGGTAATTGGTAGTAACGGTAACTTTGTTATTTAGGTTGTGATTTTCAAATCCGCCTATAAATAACTACTTTCCGATTTTCCTCTCATATTATTACTTTACATCTTTTCCATTCTTATCTCCCAATCACCATCTCTTTATTATTCGATACAATCTTTATTGTGCTCATTTTTTCAACAATGGTGAATCGTTTAAGCTGCTTGAAGCACAATATGGTGGCTAATTTGGATAAGACCGAGGCGAATGTGGCTTTCTATGATATAATTGATTATCTTCTTTGGTCGCCTTATTAGTTATGCTCTTTTAGTTGAGCGGGATATAATTGAACCATGGATTCAAGAATTTTGGGCTAATGCTATGGATCATATTGAGGAGGATGAATACTATATTAGATCAACTGATTCTTTGGACGGACTATTAAGATTACGAAGCCTCTATTCGAGCGATTTATTATTTGAAGATGAAGATGGGGCTATTCGATTTGACAAGCAACCGATTTGGGATACTTTTAGGAATCTTGGTTATGAAGGTTCTTTGACCGAACAAACTTTCAAGAAAGCGTTATTACATCCTCAATGGAAGTTCTTGATTCATGTCTTGCTCCATTGCATAAGTTCTAAAAGCACTTCTTGGGAGCGGTTTGGGTCAAATATAGCCTCCGCGGTGGTTGGCTTAGCTCTTGATAGAATGTTTAATTTTCAAGGCTTATTTTGGATGGGATGCTATCACATATATCTTCCGGGTCAAAATGGTTGATGTACCCAAGGTTTATATGAGTTTTCTTAAACAAGCAATTGGTGATGTTCCAAAACCTCTTTGCTTTGTTACTCGTTATTGTGCAAAAGCCAAAATTTATACATTCATGGCTAGGCGGTGATTTGTTCAGAGGTGGAGATATTCCATTAACTACTACAATGATGGAAGTTGTTCAAGTATTGGGATGAAGTGGAGAGATGAAATAAGTGAAGGTACTGATTACGAACAAGTCTTGCGCTTCACAAAGTCTTTGCCACAAAGTCTTGCCTCTGCAATCTTGCTTCTCGTGAAGGTACTTGATCTTTGCTGGGTGGTGTTTCTCAAGTCACGAGGTTCAAGCGAGATTGAGAGAACACCTACTCCATCTCCTCAACCATTTGTTTATGTTTCAGAGGAACATTCACAACTTCAAGGTGATGCTCTAATATACCTCGTGAAGGTTTGACTTTGGATAACTATGATTTAACAAGGGAGCTAGCTAGGTTAAACAAGACAGTTGAGCGTCAAGCTAAAGCGCTTAAGAAGTTGAAGCGTAGGTATATCCGGTTAAGGAATTTTATTAAACCCTATATTCAAGGTTTCAACTTATGGGTTAAAGAAGAAAACAAGCGTCGTAAAGCACTTCGTAAGGAATTGAAGCGAAGAAGGTTCCTCAATCATCTTCCATCAACTTGGGGAGGAATTGAGGAAAAGGATAATTTGAAGAAGATGTTATGAAGAAGAAAGAATCAAGAAGATATTACAAAGAAGAAAGAATCACGTAAATCTTTGCGAAAAGATTATTTCGGAGGAACAAGAAGAAGAAGTGCAAGTTCAAGGTAATCGATGATCAAGGTCTTGAACATCAAAGTATTGATTTTCATGATACATCTAGGAAGAAGGAATAACACCAATAACTCCAAGGGTATTGAATTTTGATGAAGAAGTGGTCCTTCTACAACTGTTATAGAAGAAGAGGAGGAAGCTACATTCAAACCAATTCATTCTCATGGTGATGATGAATTAATTGCTACAATGTTAGATTTGTCACAACCAAGAGGAGGAGTTACTATTAGAGATGTACAAGAAGAAGAACAACCAAGAACCGATCAACACGCAATTGATCCAAAAGACAAAGGAAAGGTGTTACGGTGAAACAAAGAAAAAGAAACTAACTTTGGCGTAACTTAGAGCAATTGAGTGGCTAGGAATGAAGCTGCGACGAGAAAAGTTCAAGAAGAGTTAAATGCTAAATATAGAGAAGAGCAGAAGCTCAAGAAGCTCGAAATGAGAAGCATTTCGAAAATTACATGAGGAATTGAATCAAGCTCTCAATCATTAGAGTCTCCTACACACGTTAGATATATGCAAAGAAGACCTAATTTAGCTAAAGAAAGGAATGCAATGATGGCATATCTAAAAGCGAGGATTTAAAGGATTGCGAAGCTAAATTATGTGGATATGAAAAGATTATATGATCTTTGAGAGAAGCTTATAAGAAAGATGTTGCGAGCATTAAAGACTTTAGAGAAGAAGCTCATTGGATTTGAAGTGAAAGGAAGAAGAGCTTAAAGAAAAAAGAAAAAGCGGAAATTCTGGATGTTCGGTTTTCAAAGAAAGAAAAGGTTGAATTAAGACCGAGACTAGTGATGAATTGAAGAATTATCTCGAGTGGTAGATTTTGATTATACAAATGAAGATAATGACATGAAGATGAACGGATCAAAGATTAGTGTTTTCAAAGTTGTGAAATCCAAGAATGGAGATTACATGGTTTTCATAAAGAAGATGAAAGCTTCAAAGTTTTCAAAAGGCTATGGGATTTCTTTGCATATTATAGATAGAGTAGACTTATTCTACTTATATCATGTTGTGAAGGCTTATTTTGAAGATAATCCATTAGAAGGGATTGGTTTGGTTTTACATGGTGATCTCATAACCATGTGGGAAACTAATGAAGAGAATCGATGATATCCGGAAGGATCAAGAAAGCGGGAAATAGTTTCTTGGAGATTCTTTGAAGAATCTGGAGTTCATGTTTTGGAGCTAGAAAATGGAACAATGATACACATGTTTGCGTAAAGAAGATACCTCTTACAGTTGAGCTCATGAGAAGAATGCTAGAGCATGGATTGGAAGTAGAAGAGGATAATGAAACCGCTTGCATGATTATCAATTTGTTTATCAACCGACTACTATTGTCGAGAATGATCTATAAGCGGTATGAATTTTATTAGAATAAATACTTTTGGAAATATCGATTACTTTTATTCAAAGTATGCTTATCGAACAAGACTTTCAACAAAGTATCTTTTTCTTTGAACTAAACCAGTTAAATAAATTTTAGAAGAAACCTTTTGATAAATAATAAATATTTTAAAATAAAGGTTGAATAAATGGTTTTTGTGATGATAACATCAATAGGTTATCAATCCACCATGGTTACAAAAGGATTGACTAATCCATGAGCAAACGGCTCGTAAAGATATATCAAATCCGCTTTTAGTTGACAACTTGCTAATAAGTTGGATGGTCATCAACTCACCATATCGGTAATGTGAAGAGTTGGCTAGCCCACAAGAAAATGGCTTGTGGTAAAGCGATGGAAAAACCATTATTGGTAATTAGTTCACCATTAGATAGAAGAACTAACTAGTCCGTAAGGTGCGACTTTTGGTAAAGACAAAACAAATATGTTGATAGTGGTGGTTTGCTAAAATCATATGGTTATCAATGTACCATGGTCTTACACACCAAAACATTTGGCTACTCCGAGATAATGGCTTTGGTAAAGAGTTCTAAATCCATTAAATTTTCAATGATTCACTTAGATGTGATGAGAATAGTATGCAACTTAAACTGAATTCTGTACAAAGCTGTCATATGTTCTTTGTGTTCTTTGAAAAGATGGAGATTCTTTGGATCTTCTGTGAAGAGAACAATTCTAAGAGATACTTTGACAAGCACGGATATTACTGAGATACAATCTAAAGACTAAGAAACAATCCATTTTAAAGATGAAGTCATTAAAGATATATTCACAAAGGAACTTGAAGTCAAGCAAGTAGAATTCAAGTTAGGGAGGATTGTTGGGATATGAAAATCTTCAAGATATCAAAGCATCAAGATATGAAAGTACTATAATTGCAAAGAACTGGAAGAAGTCAAATAGTTAAAGCATCTTTGCTAAAGATGAGTCAAAATCTTGCAAGATAAAGTCAAAATCTCGCTAGAACAAAAGAAGCGTATATTCGTTTATGGAAAGTATTGTATTCCATGTTTAGATTACTTGTCGTACAAGGTTATCAATTGTAAACCGACTAGGATATCCTTGAGCCTATAAAAGGACTCCTAGATTGGCATTAGATGTACGATTTCGAAAAAGAGTTTTAGAGTTTACAATTAGTGTTTTAGAGAAAGTTCGATTATCTTAGAAGTTGTATTAGAGTATCGCATAATAAGCGATTTAGAGTTTATAATAAAGTTTTCTTCTTAGCTTTGTTAAGTAAATTCCGCGTGCTTGATAAAGATTGCTCGGTGTTTCTTTGTTAATAACTTAGGATTTATCCGAGGTTATTAAACCTTAACAAGCTAGTTAAGTTAGTTTGATTAAAGTATATCGATCCAACACTAAAGAGCAAGCAGAATGCACCGTGATGATCTCGGCATGGAGAGGAGATATGGCGTGCAACGATTGCCAAGGACATAACGGAGGCAACCTGCAGAATCACGAACTACAATACCAAAAGCAGCATTGGGATCCTTGAATGCAGCATCACAATTTAACTTAACCGAAATACCGGGGTATCCACCGGGGAGAAGTTAGTGAGTTGGATTCAAGATAAGAAGCTGCTGAGGCGGGCCTTAAAGTAGATTGAGAGGCTACAAACTTCTCAAATTCATAAAGTTGAGCAGAAACTGAGGCCAAGGTGTTTTGTGTGGATAAATTCACATTATCAAAAACAAAACTATTACGAGATCGCCATATAAACCAACAGGTTGTTGCAATTATCGATAGAACCCGAGAGACATCCTAAGCAGAATAATGATCAATAAAACTTTGAATAAATCCAGATATATTAATACCTGACGGAGGAGGTCTGAAGCACAAAGGAGAGCCAAACCAAACAGGACGAGTCCAATCACATTCAAAAAGCAAGTGTTCGATAGATTCAACATAAATATTACAGATCGGACATATTGGAGAAGGAGAACAATGTCGCCTGAATAAATTCTCCTTTGTGACAACCGAATTTGAAATGGCCTTCCATAAGAATAATTTAATTTTTGGTTGTACCGGGATATGCCAAATCACCTTCCAAAATTTTGAAGACAAATTAGTGCTCGACTCACCTGTTACAACTGGTTGATTCACTAATGCGAGGACTAACCGGACTTAACCGTATATCGACCTTTCGAATCAAAGTGCCAAACAAGCTTGTCAGGAGAGTTAGTTTGTGAGATTGGAATTTTTGATATCATTTCAGCTTCCATACCTGAAATATGTTGACGAAGCATTCTAAGATTCCATTTGCCATCCTGAATAAAATCAACAACTTTGTTGTAATTACGAAATGGTCCCATCGAAGAATGAATGTAAAAATCATCAGTAAAAGGAACCCACTTTTGCGTCCAGAATGAAATGTTGTGTCCGTTACCAAACGAAACCAACCATCAAGTTTTTTTCACCACAGAAACCACCAAACAAGTATTTTTTCAAGATCTAAACAGTTTTCAAGATCTAAAAATTTTCAAGATCTAAAAAGTATCACCACAGTAGTAAAACCAACCATCAAAGGTTTTTTAGATCTAAAAAAATAACCAACGAAACACCAAACTAGTTTTTTCACCACAGAAACCACCAACGAAACCACCAAACATCACCACATAAACCACAGAAACCACCAAACAAGTTTTTTCACCACATAAACCACCAACGAAACCAAGGTCTAACAAGTTTTTACTTGTTAGATCTAAAAAGAGAGAGTTTCATTTAGAGAGAGAGAGAGAGAGAGAGAGAGAGAGAGAGAAACGAGTGATTAGAGAGAGAGAGAAAGTGTGATATGAGAAAAGTGAGAGAGAGTCAGAGATATGAGTGAGACAAGGGGTGGGTAAAACCGGGGGCCAGCACATGGTTTTCATTTTAAAACGGGTTTTTTATTTTTATTTTAAATTTTTTTTTTTTTTGCAAAAGTATATAAAATTTGTAAAAGTATATAAAAAGTATATAAAGTAAAAAAAAAAAAAAAAAAAAAAAAAAAAAAAAAAAAAAGAGGTATACAAAAGTATAAAAAAGTATGCAAAAGTATATAAAGTTTGTAAAAAAAAGGTATACAAAGTTGTTAAAAATGTTTTATAAAAGTTGTATTTATATAAAAGGTAAAAGTTTTTAAAAATTTGTAAAAATAAAAAAAAGTTGTTAAAAAGTGTATAAAAGTTATAAATTATCTGTTAAAAATGAAAATTATAAAAGTTTTATTTTTTATTTTTTAAGTGTTCCCTGATGACGATGTTTTAACTAATTGGGTGCAAACAATTGCTCAATCGATCGATTTTCTTATTGATAAAGCAAGAAGCAAAACAGATAGGGGCTATAAGTATTCAATCGAATATAAGTGTTCAAGACATGGGACGTCTGCACGTGAAGGTTTAGAAGATGAACTTCAACGGCATACTAGTACCGCTATAACTAATTGTCCATTCAAATTACTGCCGAAATATATAAAAGGTGAAACTAATGGTTGGATCTTGAGGGTGAAGTGTCTGAGGCATAATCATGATTTTGTAGATTCGTTCCATGGTTTTCAACACGCAATGCGATTAAAAGATCATGAGTTAGTTTTGGTGGAGCAATTGACAAAGCATAAAGTAGCACCACGCATTATACTTTCGTCACTAAAGGAGAGCGATCTGGATAACGTGTCTAACATTAAAACGATATATAATGCACAAAACAAGATACGCGGCGCCATTCGTGGTGATAGAACTCTAGTACAAGTCCTTTTAGCACATTTGAGGCGTCAAGGTTATACATATTACCACATGGTAAATGACCGCACTAATGAGCTTGAGGAAAAAAAATTTGTTCACCCGACGTCATATGCCCTATGGACAACATTCCCAGAAATCATGTTGATGGACTCCACATACAACACCACGTTGTTTAAACTGCCATTCTTTACAATTGTTGGAGTTACTTCAACAAATAAAACATTCTCAATGGCGTTTAGCTTTCTGAACTGTGAAAAAGAGCCAAATATCAGATGGGTGTTGCAATGTGTTAAGAGGGTGATAGACGAACAATATTACCCGCGGGTTATCGTCACCGACAGAGATTTAGCGTTGCTTGGGGCATGCAGAGCAGAATTCCCAAACGCTAACAAATTACTCTGTCGATGGCATATTAATCAAAATGTGCTCAAGAATTGCAGACACAAATTCGATACGGAAGAGGAGTATGCGTCCATTAGATGGTCATGGGATTGGATGGTTAAAGCTCCGACCCAAGATATGTTCATGCACTATTATCAGCACCTACAAGAGTTATTGGTCCAAAAACAGGATACTTAACTATTAATTCATTTTTTTTATTATTTAATAAATAAGTACCCGAATTTTTTTCTCACTTTATTAATTCATTATTTTCTCAGAAGTTTTGCGGTATTTTAATAACTGGCTGCAACATTACGACCACATGTTCGTGTCGTACATTACCGATCCATATCGCAGACTTGAGACAACAACATGTCGAGTTGAGGGTCAACACGCGTTGTTGAAGTTATACTGGGCTCCACACAACCAACTTAGACACGTTGTTGCGCTCAATCGATAAGATTCTAGTTGCGCAAGAAACCGCGATAAGAGACTCTTTTAATACAAGCATAACCAAGAAACGCATGTGTGTAGGACACACTATTTGATGAATTCCGGTATAAAGTTTCAAAACATGCTTTACAACTCATTGTCGCAGAAAGTAAACTGGATATGGACCCACTTGAATGTGGTCATCAGTTGCGGTTAGTTTGTTGGTTACCATGCTATCACGAACTGGTTTACTATCAAATTCATGGTATATATATTAAATTTATGCCTATCAAGTTATTCTCCCTGTCAATACCAATAATTTATACTAGTCACTTTTTTCGAATGCAGGATGGCCTATTCCACTTAATGTTGTTGATATTTTTTGGAGAACACTAAGTGCTCCCTGGCCTAGAGCTCGACCTACTCATACGCCTAAAGAGCCTGAAGATGATCTTTCTTGTCAAGCTGGCGTAGAAAAATTCCAAAATATTTTTAGCAAAGCTTCGTCGTTTGTCAAAAAAAAATATGTTAAACATGATGAGAGGTATATACGCTCCGAATCAGATCAACCCGTGAACACTGCTATTAACGAAAGTACTAGTGGACGCCCGAGCATAAAGGACAAAAAGTCCAAGGCTAAAAAAATCTCGATTTAAACAAAGAACCAACCACGGTGGCACCGCAGGTTATTCAAAACCTAAAAACATCCCAAACTTGAACGAAGAACCTGCGAGACATAGTTCATACGTGGGAGAGCCTGCTAACGAGGGTGATTTAAGACACGAGTTGTACATTGCAGATGACGATAACGAATATTTTATGGCTCGAATTACAGTGCTTTTCCGACGGTACATCCTAAGGATTCTTAACGTAGAAGGTGATGGAAATTGTGGCTATCGAGCCATTGGCGTAGGTCTTGGTTATTCAAGATATATGGCGCAACCTTCAACTCTTGTCGGGAAGAGGTAAACAATAACCGGAACTTTATGGAAATGGGGGACTTGGTTTGAGCAGATTTCGCTTCGTTGGGTTGGTTTGGATCGATTTGCACCCAAGAATACGGATGATTATGCCGACACGAGAGCGCTATTGCTACAATTCTTAACCGTCCAATTGTATGCATATCCAATTCAAGATCTACTACGTGTCTTCCGCTTAGGTCCGGTCCAGATCAAGACAAGTATTGTCCCCTGCAGATTCTTCATGGGGAAGCCAGACCGCTCACCACGCTCATGCGGTTCTAAATGGAAACTCACCACTCCCGCATACTCACCCACAATGGAGGGCGTTCAGACATGACATGGTCGCGGGATGGGAAACTCTATTTGCTGAACGACAAAACATGTTTAGATATACGTAGTATAGACATATGTTGCAAACGAATACTGATTTATAGTAAACGAATACTGATTTATATTGTAAACGATAAAACATGTATAGACGATTACGGATTATTGATTTATAGTAAACGATTACTGATTTATAGTAAATGATTACTGATTTATAGTAAACTATTCCTCATCTTTTGTTACGATTTCACTCCCGCTCGTGTTCTTCCTCATCTTTTGTTACTGAGAATCGGATGGCATTCATGAGGGACATTGAGTGTGTCAAGAACACAACCGCTCGTGTTGAGAGTCCAGATTATGTGACTTCTTCTCCATCTTATGTGCCTCCTCTCCAGGCTATATCTCTAACTACTGATGAGGAGAATTTTATAGACCGTGCTCCAGCTTCTTCCTCATCTTTTATTACTGGCCGCCTCGCTTTGACGAGTACGAGCGAGAGATTGCCGGATTGAGGAGGGCCGTTCAGGAGGATCGCTATGAGATCTTGGCGTCCGAGAGACGATTTCGAGTTAGAGTTTCGTGTGGGATGATGGCAACATCATTGAGCGACTACGCCTCGGGCGTGATTGATCTTAGTTTCTAGTTATATTGTGATTTTGTGAACCATGTATCAACTATTAATCTATAACAAGCTTGGTTATTTATGTATTCGAAGCTTGTAATTTTGTGAACCATGATATTACTGATTTATATTGTAAATAATTATACAAATTCTTTGGCCAGATGCAACAAAAAAATCCTTTCTTGTGTCGTTGTGAACGAGGACTTATATGAAAGAACATCCCAAAAGCCCAAAAGTTATGGTCAGAAGTATTATGCATGTCCTTTATCAAAGGTAAATAATTATACGTTTGCTTATTTACGAAAATATATCAATAATTTGTTTGTTAAGAATACATTTCTTATAATTGTTTCACCATGTAACAGCCAGGGACAGAAGACTATGGGTGTCAATACTTTATGTGGAAGGATGTATTTCAACAAAAGTACTTTAGTCAAGGCTCTTCTTCAACGCAATGCTCAAACTGCGAAACTAAAGATAACACGATCAACATGCTTGAAACAAGAAACCAAATGTTATTGTCTCAAAACAATATGTTGAAGGCAAGAATAAAGATGTTGGAGGCATCACTGGAATTGGCAAGAAATTCCGTTGATCACGCATGTCAGTAGAGTGGAATACTCTATGACCTTATAGATGACATTAATAATCTTCATGTGGAGTAGATTTCGTTGTAGTAGTAGTAGCATTTGTTGTTGTACTTGTTTAATGTTTTAATGTTTAACGTGCTTATTGTTATTGTTTAATTAAATGGAAACAAATACACAATAAAAAAAACATAACGTAAAAAACTACATAAATATATTTTAAACAAATAAATATACACACATATAAAAACACTACACAAATAAGTATACTCTACATATAAAAACACTACACAAATAAATATACTACACATATAAAAACACTACACAAATTAAATATACTCTACATATACTAAAAAAATGTACAAATCGGGTACAACCCTATATAGGGTGTGGGAGAAGTGTTTTATGGGGTGTGTTATTAGAATACCCCTATTCAATAAAAACACAAGGAAAACTAATGCACCTAACAATCCAATAATTCAAACAAGGAAAAAAAAAACCTGAAAATGATCTCAAGATGAATTCAACTCGAACAAATTGTTCAATGCAAACTTCAAAACAAATAAACATCCTTGAACCTTACATCTATGCATTATTCTTCCATTAAAATTGACGATTTCTATTTGGATCTGCTGAATTTTGGTGAGACGAGGCTTTCCGCATAAGCACTTATAAAATAACTGATATTCATATAAGAAATATCAACACTTTTACGTAAAGTTCGCTCTTCAACATCATACATCCACATGAGATCATCCGGTTAGAAATGTAACTTTCCGTTGTCATAAAAAACCATGTGTAACTATTGAAATTTCATTAAATCAATGGACTACAATCTTTGTCCAAGATTTACATCCCATACTAATTCATCACCATACATCACCTTTCACTTCTTTAAATATAGCAAGCTTTTCACCAAAAGCGACAAGCTTGGTATTATAATCGAACGAGATATCTACTCCATTATACAAAATGGGTGGCGGCTCACTTAACATCTCATTCGCTAAACTAAAAGGATTGTACAATAGATTGCACTACCTCAAGCTCAAGCCCATGATGATCAAAGGTATGATTGAATGCAACCCTTGGGGATGGAGGGTGTATGTTCCAATCCAAGACTTGTCTTTCACCGAGAATAAGAAATACGAAACACTACGTTAGTGATTACGCAGGGTAGGACCTCGCGAACCACCTCCCGTGAGAGTAAGTATGAGTTATGGTTGTATAAGTGTGTGTAAGTAAAGAGATGAGTGTGAAATGAGCATACCATAATCCATTGCCCGTCCAACCTATTTATAGTGGAAGAAATAGGGTTAGGGGCACTTCATGCTGAATGTCGGAGATCATGGGGCGCCCCATGATTGTGGGTAACCGCTAGGGCTTAGTGACCCACGCTCTCAAGCTTGGCGGGAAGCCGTGAAAGAGAGGGAGATCGTGGGTTTGACCAAGTCGAGGTTCTCCTATCCATTACTCCTTCGTCAACCATACCTCAAGGGCTTAGGCTCAATGGCGAATTCCCGAGGTAACCTTCGTGCTTACGAATGGTTTGACGCCTATGGATATTCTGGAATCCTAACTTGGGCCTTCGAATAGAAGGGCTTCGACACGTCTCGGAGGAGTGTCCTTCGAGCTGTTCGGAGGGTACATCATCAAGCCCCCCAGTCGAAAGTGATGCATATGAGCGAAGAGGCATTGCTTTCGACTTCATGCTTCGAAAAAATACCCTTTCACTGCTAAGCTTATCAATTAGAAGATAAATATGCGCCTAACTTAGCGCATTTAATGCTAACTAGACTTTTCGGCTGCCCGCTACAGGAATCACAATTCCCCATCTTACCCGGAGACCAAAAGACTTCTTTTTAAAATTTAAAACAATTTAAATCGGATAAGAGTAATTTTTTGGGACACGTGTACGGTGCTTAAGAGAGGCGAAAGAGAGTATTTAAAGGGGGGTAGTTGAAACCCTAGCACATTTTACTCTCTCCCTCACTTTCTACACGCAGTAAAACTGATCGCCATAGCTCCGAAAAAGGTAAACATCCCTTCTCGTTTGTATCTTTTTTTTAAATGGATTCCAAGTTTATCATTAAACAACAAAATGTACGTTAATCGCACAAGATTTACACGATCACCTAGCCGATTATCCAATCCCATCGAGTATAAAATCATGTTGCCTAAGTCTAATCGGTATATTTGATGCTCCACAAGGTTTCGTAGGGCTATACACACATGCATTTAGCCATTCCAACCTTAGGATTCCACCGCACCCACTTATATTAGAGTTTATGCAATACTACAAGGTTCATATTTCTAGGTTCAACCCTTTGGTTTAGCCAAACCGACCACATTTATAGTAATGTGTAAAGCATATGGCTATGAACCAACTCTAAAGGTGTTAAGGGTTTTTGAATTTGTATCCTGGGGTAACGGGTTAACCTTGGCTAAGAGGCCTCGAGGCGATGTGCCAAACTGTTTGGGAGAGTATACACCAACATAACAACTTGAAAGGCGCTTTTATGTGCAAAACACTTTTATCCCACCCAACTATCCGTAGTTGTTGAATAAGGAGTATATGTTTGATGCAAACGGTACAATGACCCCTTGCCATATGAGGTGCGGGATCCATGCTATCGCGTTTGGCTAGATACCGTTGATGTGCAAGTGTTCCCCGAGCCAATCTTATACATGGTCGATTGCCAGAGTCGAGGGTCTCCCAAGAAGCCTGTATCATGTACCATGGACAAAGTATGTTTTTCTACTTTTTAAAGTAGGACCAATGTAGCAATCGATATTTATTTCTTTTTGTTTCTTTTTTGCAGAGATGTCATTCAGGAACTTTATGTACCAAGATTTGGATGAAGACTTGAGCTTCATGCCTGCTGAGAAGGCCGAAGAGTCTTACGGTGTTGGCTCTCCTTCCACATCCGTCAACAACAATGAGGTGGATACTCCAAAGCCGGAGCCTATTGCATCAGCACCACCACAACTTGCGCTGGAGGGTCCTTCTCAACTTGTTGAGAATGTTGCAGACTCGGACGATCCTGCGGAAGAGGATGTCCAGGTTACAGGTTCCACTGGGATAGCAGATAGGTTGAAAAGCCGAAAAGGAACAGCTGGCAAGGCGGTTAAGTCAACCAACAAAAGGAAGAATCCTCTTCCCGCCTCCGGATCTAGGGCTGTGAAGCAGAAGAGTGCTGAAGGCAAAAAGTTTGTGAAGTCAGCCTTTGAGTTACCAGATGAATCAGTGGAGGTGCATGGTAAGCATTTTCTCCTTATAAAACATGTGAAGTGATAATTGTCAAAATTAACTTAGCCCTTATACATTGTATTGGTCGCAGGCCTTCCAGAAACGAAGGAGCTTCCCAATGCTTTGGCTTGTCACCGGATTGTGGATCATGTCACCCCCCTCAATGGAAAGGTTTGCTGGACAATATGTCCATTGAAAGGGTTTGTGATATGCATGACAATGGTGTAGCGAGGCAAAGCAAGATTGGATAATCACTTAAATGGCGTAACCAGAGTTGCTTAGGGATGTGACCAAGGCTAGACAGAGATGGATGTCATGTTGGAAAGGAAAAACATAGGGATAAGGGAGTATGCAAAGTTGGAGGCCAAGTGTGATGAGATTGAGAAGGACCTTGAGAAGAATCCTCTCGCTCAAGACCTCTATAAAGGTTGCGAGTTGACAACTGAAATTGTCAAACTCAAGGTAGAGGAGGGTAGGGTAGTGACTCTCATTGGTCAAAATGTTGTGCTTGAAGCGAAGTGTGCTGGTTTAGAGAGTGAGAGGTCTAGGCTTGGAGAGGTGGAAGTAAAATTAAGGGAGGAGATTGATGGCTTGCAAATGAGATACAAGATGCTGCAAAAGGATCGTGCGGAGGTTGTGTCTAAGGTGGTGCCATATATAGCCATGGAACTTTATCATAGTGATGAATTAGGAGCACAAATGTGGAAGGTCATCAAATTAGCTATTTTCATAGGAGGTGCTTAGCGTTGGAGGAGGCTGCTAAAACAGGAAAGCCCGTAGACCTCTCCAAATTTGAATGCTACCGTCCCACATCAAAAGCTGAGTATGATGAGGCAGGAAATGCATTTGCAACAGCAGAGTACTCCTTCCTAACTGAAGCTACCAAAGATCCTATGGCACCACTAGAAGACCTCCTTTCCAAGAAGCCCCGCAAGCTCAAGCCTACGACTCCTACCAAGAAGACAATATCTACCAAGCCTGTCTCAGTTCAACCATCCCCCACTCCATCCCCAAAAAAGCAGGAATGAAGGCTGCCATGTTGGCAGTAATTTGGTTTCAAGGGTGGCATGTACTCTTTAAAACAATTTGTGTTATTTGACAATGCTTGTTTAGTTCTCTAAACAATTTGAATATTTGTGATGTATGGCCTTGGGCCAAAGACAACGTAATTGGGGCTTAGGCTCCTTATGCAGGTGCAAGGCCACTAGCCCTTATTTTGAATGGTATAGTGTGGGGGAGTACCTCTACACACTTAGTTATTATTTGTGTTTGTCTTGTGAACTTCTCTTACGCCATTTTTCCGACGCTTAACTTTTACATCCTAAGGTTAAACAACCTCATTGTGTGTAAATTTCAACACCAAGAGTATAATGACCAAATTTGATCATTGACAGAGGGTCGCGACCCACTCTATCTCAAAACCTTTAGGTAGTATGACTTTGTATATATTTTCACAAGTGCCATAAACTACAAGGAGAGTTAATGTGAATGTTTTAGTAGGCTTAAATTATGAGGCGTTTATTACACCTTATGCCCTTTTATTCGACATTGAAACTCATAATCGACTTGGTTGAACAAATCTTTGTGTTTAAGAAACGAAGCAAGAGATTTGTGGAAATGTCTTATTTATCATTGAATTGGTAGAGAGGATTACATCATTCTTGAAATGAAAACTAAGACAACTACCAATAATGTTTTCTTTCCCTTGAGAAGCTTCTAATTACAAGAATGAAAAAGTAAAAGTACTTTAAACATAGAACTTTCAAGGTTCTGCACCATTCCATGTCCCGTCGATGGGTTCTCCGAGAAGAGTGGCCAATTTGTAGGTCTGCTGTCATAGGCCTCGCCTACCATGTAAGGTCCTTCCCAAGTAGGTCCCAGCTTTTCCTTGGTATTCTCGCTTTGCTTGCACTGCTGAGGCGTAGCACATATTCCCTGTGCTTGAAGGTGGAAGGCCCGACCTTTTGTTATAGTAGCCTTCGATCTTATGCTTGTGCATTGCTTCTGATGGAGGCTATCTCTTCTTTCTTCTAGTAGATCCCGTTCTCCCGATCCTTTCATCATTTTGGGAGGCATCATACATTGCCACACGCCCGTGTGTACACTTAGTTCGGCGGATGACCGCTTTGTTCCGTATGTTAGTCAAGGGGTTTCACCATTGCTTGACTTAGGGTGTGTCCGATGGGCCCATAGTACTTGAGGAGTTCATCTACCCATCCATGGTGAGTTCGTCCCACCTTTTCTCGATCCCTTTGACGATGTCTCTGCTTGTAACCTCCACCGTCTCCGCTACCTTGTGGATGGTAGACGGATGTCCAAGATCGCTTTATGTTGAGCCCTCGATGTAAGTCGAGAAGACCCTTCATCGAACCGCTTTCCATTGTCGGATATGATTATGTGGGCACTCCGAATCACACACAATGTGCTCCCACACAAACTTCTCGATCTGTCTCTCGTAACGGAGGCTAAAGGTTTAGCTTCTACCCACTTAGTAAAGTAATCAATTGCCACCAAAGAAAATTTGACTCCTCCAGAGCCATAGGCATAGGTCCCACGATGTCAATACCCCATTGGGAGAAGGGCCATGCGATGTCACACTTGTCATGTCCCGCTTTGCATCTTAGGAACGCTTGAGTGTATCCGAAAGCTTCACATTTGAGAATGATTTCGCCGCATCCTCGTGCATCAAGGCCAATAATAGCCCAACTTCATTATTTTCGAGACAACCGAGCGGGTCCTACATGGAGGCCGCAGGATCCTTCGTGGACTTCAACGATAATGCTCAGAGCCTGCTTGGGTCCCACACATCTTAACCAAGGTGATAGAAATGACCTTCTATATAGGGTTTCCTATTAGCCGGACTGTGGGACTTAACCCAAATTTTCCTTGCTAGCTTGGGATCTTCGTGAGAAGACCGCTTATCAAATATTCCCCGATGGGAGTCATCCATGTCTCTCCTTCTTCGTGAACCACGCCTCGCAACTTCCTTGCGAATGATGGACCTTTCGTAAGACTTCGACAAGTACTTTTTGGTGAGATGAGCGAAGGCCATAGAGGCTAGCTTGCTCAAGCAGCATCCGCTTTCTTGTTCTTATTCCTACGAACATGTTGATGGTGTAGAGTCAAGCTCTCCAAAGATCTCCTTTGTTTTTTCCAAGTACTGCTTTGATGACGGGTCGCTTTGCTTCATAGGAGCTCGCTACTTGGTTCGCTACCAATTGGGAGTCTACGAAAACAATGAGAGCTTTGACTTCCATATCTTTAGCTAATCGGAGGCTCGCTAGTAGGGCTTCAGACCGCTTCATTGTTTGTGGCTTTGAACTCAAAACGAAGAGCATACGTATGCTCCTTCCCGCTGTGGTCGACCAAAGATTAGACCGCCTCCAACCATCTGAGCCGGATGCTCCATCTCAGATAAAGTTTCCACCATCCTGCACTTGAGTGAGTTTAGCTTTGGGCCCTTCCTTTCTCAAGTCTCTGCTCGAAGGTGTTTCGCCAAGAAGTCTCATGAATTTGCCTTTAATAGAGTTTCACCCTTGAACTCTATTTCGTGCTCTCCAAGTTCAATAGCCCATTTAGCCACCCTCCCGACTTTTCGTGCTCGACAAGATCCGTTTGAGTGGCTTGTCGGTTAAGACCGTGATCGGATGGGCTCGAAATAGCGCCGAGCCTCCTTGTCACGTAGATTAGGGCTAGTATTAACTTCTCCAATGTTGGATAGTTGATTTCCGCCCCGCAAGACCCTCGCCGACAAAGTAAATGGGATCCGCTGCTTGTCTCGCTCGCCATAAGGATCGCGCTAATACTTCCATTGAGGATGCTAAGTACATGAACAACACCTCGCCTTTGATTGGGGTCAGTAAGTGTTGGAAGGATTTCATGAACTCCTTCATCTTCTCGAAGGCGCTCGCATCCCGACTCCACCGAAAAGTCTTCTTATCAACGCATCCTTTGAGTGTTTTGAAGAATGGTAGGGACCTATCACCCCTTCGACAAAAATCGACTTAGAGCAACCAACTTCCCATTCGCACTTTGCACATCTTTTAGACACTTAGAGCTTGAGATCTGTAATTGCTTTGACTTTGGAGGATTAGCCTTTATCCCCGCTTAGTAATCAAATGCCCTAGGAATTGCCCTCTTCGACAATCGAAGGAGCATTTCTTAGGTTCAACTTCATGTTAATCGCCTCGGTTGGTCAAAGGTTTCTTGTACATCGAGGAGTAGGTCTTCCTCCATCTTGCTTTTGATAACCATGTCGTCAACGTATGCTTCGAGATTTCGCCTATCTGTTTGTTGAAGGCTTTATCTACGAGACGTTGGTATGTTGCCCTCGCTTTTTAATCCGAAAGGCATCTTTCTCGTAACAAGAGACACCTTTGCTTGTGTAGAATGTCGTCTTTTCTTCGTCCTCCTTGCCATCCGGATCCGATGATACCCTTTGTAGGCATCTAAGAAGCATTTTAGCCGAAGCCCGCCAAGGATTCTACCTTCCAACAATTTCGTAGGGGTAGCAATCCTTCGCATGCTTTGTTGATGTCGCGAAGTCAACGCACACGCGCCACCCTCCGCCGCTCTTTTGACCATTACCGGGTCACTACCCAAGTTTGGTATTTAACTTCCTTAGGATGCCCGCTTGTGTGAGTTCATCAACTTTTTGCAGTCGCAACGCTTCTTTCGGGGCTAGGCTCCTCCTTTCTGCTTTATTGGCTCAATGTGTTTGTACTCATTGAGTTTATGCTCCGCTCAAGGATCGTCTGCTCTATCGCCAATGTTCTTGGTACCCCGTCATGTCGAATATTTCCAAGCAAAATATCAAGGTTAGTCCGCATCAGCTCATGAGCTTCGCTTTGAAATTCACCGGAGTTGTTTTCCTATTACCACCGCTTGTTCGTGGTAGCTAGGGTTAACTACAACTCGCTTCTTCCGCGATCTCAGGCAACTTTAGAATTGCTATCGAGGCTCCTCCGATTCTTCTTTGATCCTTTTGACACCATATACACCCTTATCCGTCCCATAATTAGAATGAATAGCCCTACTCCGGGGGGTTTGGAACTTAATAACAAAGATGTATGGTGGAAACAACAATGCCCATCTTTTGCATAGTTGTTCTCCTATTAACAAATTATAAGGAGAATCGACCGACTATGATGAAGGTGAGTGTCTCCGCGGGATAAGGGGCCTTCGCCTATGGTGATTTCCAACGGTACTTCTCCCAGGGGCCATGAGTGTTCACGGAGAACCCTACCAGAGGGTGTTTTCGAGTCCACCCTTCGTGAGCGATGGATGACTTGAGCTTTAGGAAACAATGCTCATAAATGATCTCGCAGAGCTTCCACAATCCATATACGCTCTATTTACCTCCCTGCTTGAGACTCGCACCTTGATGACCACGGGTCACCAAGGTGTCCGCCTCTGTGATGGAAGGGAAGGTTATTTCTCCCACGCTCCCCGCCTCCCCATCCGCTTCCTTCCGCTTCAAGGTTGGATCATGCCTGCACACCATTAGTATCGGAGCCTCTCGTAGGGTAGCCTCCTTCTTGTTCCCTTCCATTCACCCAATTGGGTATCGGAGAACTTGTCTTTTCCTTCTTGATGCCCTTAACCGTGTGTGCTAATTGTCCGATCGCATCGCCTCTTCGATCTTCTTCTTTAGCTCTCTGCAGCTTGTTTGTGTCGTGTCCATGGTCTTCATGGAAATGGCAAGACTTGGACATGTCCCCGGCTTTGCTTCATGCCGACATCCGAGGTGGTGGATCAAGGACTTTGCGGCTTTCTCAGAGCTTAATCTCCTGGAGATTTGACCAAGTTCGCCAAGAGTCCATGGTTCGAACCTTTGTTGTATGGAGTGAAGCGGTCTCTGCTCTTCTTCTTATTCTTGGATCCTTCCTGTGAGGACCTCTGGAGAACTTGTCGAAGCTTCCTTTGCTCTATCGAGCCCCGCTTGTCGCTACTTTTTGGACTCAATCCAAGTGTAAGTCTTCCATCGCCTTGTAAGTGGTGGGAAGATCGGTGACAGAATTCCACCAAGCTTCGAGTCCAAGGCCATGTACAAAACCCGAGATCCTCTCGATCTTCGTGCAAACCTGCAATTTGCAAAGTTTCATCGGTACCTCGTAACGAAGGCCCTTGTGCTTTCGTTGTCCCTTTGCTTGATGGTGTGCACGGCTAGATGGGTCTTGGTGTACTTCTTCTATTGGCTAAAGTGTGATCGAACTTAGCCTTAAGGTCGCCTAGACTTACAATGCTTCCCAACTTCGTCCCATTCCACCATATTCTCGCGGAGTCTCGAGCGTGTAAGTGAACATGTGGCATGCTACGGCATGACCCACTTTTTCATCTTGATAGCGCCTTCAACAAGTGTAGGAAGTTATCGTGGTCGCTTTTCCATCGAGGTGCCTATGCGAGTGGGCATCTTTACACCGTCAGTAGAGGGTAGTCTTCGATCCACTTCACGAAAGGTGTACAAGCTCCGTGAGGCTTCGTGTAGTATGGGTTGTATGGAGGTGGATAAACAGTGTAGGGTTATATGGGTTAGGAAATGGTTGTGTAAAGGTGGTAAACCATAGAAGGTTGGTACGGCGGGTTTACACCCATCGACTACGTAGGAACGTGTCCATAGGGCATTTGTCGGTAACTCGGGTCGGGGAGAGAACCATTCGGAGGGTAGGTGTTATAGGTTTGAGTAGGTAGGTAGGGGTTCATTCCCTGAGGGGTAACCGATTCATACCGAGTATGGAGGAGGCCTCCGACACTCGAAACATACGAGGGGGCTATCGAGCCCCATCCCTCTCTTCCTAAGTGGGCATCTAGAAGAGGGGTAGGTTTACCCTCCGCTCCCACCGGGTTGCTTCCTCCGCTAGAGTTCTCGCCCTTCTTTCACCTTGCACTCTTTCCTTCTTCCTGATCTCCTCCGGACCTTCTTCAAAACCCACAGCCCTTCCATTTGGCCTTCGATGGAAGGAGAACCATTTCAGAGGGTCCGAGCGCCCCGCTAACCGGTCGAGGCCTCTCCTCTATTTCAATCTCTTCGACATACTCCTCACCGGAGTATTCCAACTCTTTCGCATTTCAAGGTTGCGAACCCGCTTCTTATGAGCCCTTAATAAAGACTCTAAGGCTTCAAAGTTTGCCTCAACGGCGGGCTAATATCCGAATAGGTTAGCGGATGTCGAGGCGTGATGTACGGGAGTGGTTTCCAAACGAGATCGTGGTGAAGGTCGAGGCCAAGCATGGGGCAAGATTATCGGTGTTAGTTGTGTTGAGAGGGACCATGGTAGAAAACCCGTGGAGGTGTATCTTCCTTCCCGGTTCCATGCCGGAAAAGGTAGCGAATCGGTTATGGTTTTAAGACCGGGTGATTACGGACTAATAGTAGTGGTCCCACGGATGGCGCCACCGATTGTACAATAGATTGCACTACCAGCTCATGATGATCAAAGGTATGAGGGTGTATGTTCCACCAAGACTTGTCTTTCACCCGAGAATAAGAAATACGAAACACTACGTTAGTGATTACGCAGGGTAGACCTCGCGAACCACCTCCGCGTGAGAGAGTAAGTATGAGTTATGGTTGTATAAGTGTGTAAGTAAAGAGATGAGTGTGAAATGAGCATACCATAATCCATTGCCCGTCCAACCTATTTATAGTGGAAGAAATAGGTTAGGGGCACTTCGCTGAATGTCGGAGATCATGGGGCGTCCCATGATTGTGGGTAACCGCTAGGCTTAGTGACCCACGCTCTCAAGCTTGGCGGGAAGCCGGAAAGAGAGGAGATCGTGGTTTGACCAAGTCGAGGTTGCTCCTATCCATTACTCCTTCATCAACCATACCTCAAGGGCTTAGGCTTCAATGGCAAATTCTCGAGGTAACCTTCGTGATAACGAATGGTTTGACGCCTATGGATATTCTAGAATCCTAACTTGGGCCTTCGAATAGAAGGGCACACCGCCCCTGAGGAGTGTCCTTCGACACGCCTCTTGCAGGAGTGTCCTTCGAGTCATTGTGTTTGATTCGCTTAAGGATGTGAAACCTCTTCCCATGAGGGTACATCATCACCACCAACAACCAACGCAGCTCCAACTGGTACCTTTATCACTTTTCTCATTTTTCACCTATTGCTACTTTAATTGTGACTTTTGCATAGGTGTGTCTTTCCTTCTACCGATGATTTCTTATCTTTGCTAAGTCTTTGTACGTTTAAGCTTCTGTGTAGGAGGACTGGATGGTTCTACTCCTCCCTTCTACTTCGATCCGGGGTGGGAGGTGACACAAAAATTGCGTCAAAACACAGTTGAAGTATGTCGAGATATAATGTCATACCTTGCCACCCTGTGGAATGGGTTCAGCAGGATGGTCTCCCAATCCCATCTGCTGCAGAGGATGGAAATATTGATGGATAACCACCAGGAGCTCACTCAAGTTCATGACTCTTGATAACGCTACACGCGGCGTTCGGGGTCAAGGAAACTTCCTTTTCTTCGAGCAAGTTTTATAACACCCCAGGCAAGTGAACCTAATCGTTGTAGTGTAATAATTAGGGTAAGCCACGGTATTGATATCGCTCTCTGGGAATAGGAATGCTAGTAAGGAGTTACTACGCTAAGGTTGAGGTTGAAGAAGATTATTTTGTATTTTTATATTTTATGAAATTGAAAGGTACGAATCTCGGTATTGGATTTGGGGTTGGTATTTCACCGATTACTCTACTATTATCTAATTATCTAAACTAAGGTTGTGGGAGTCTATGTCTAATTAATGTGTGCTCGTATGATAGTTTAAAGATGTGTTTACTTAGGTTTTACTACTCTTTAATTATCTCCTATTAATGGTTGAGTTGTCACGCCCTTATTCTTAGTTGCGTTGTGTGTCTAAAGTTGTAGGGTATGCTTTCTCCCTAACTCTTCGAACTTACCAAAGGGTCTCGCCTACGTAACCCACTAGGATGATAAACTCTTACTCTAAGGCACTCTTTGGATGATTTAGCCTACAACTACTCGTGTAATCATATTCTAAGGTTCACAAAGATGAATCAAGCATTATACACAACGAATGACCTATCGCATTACTAGATCATTAGTCAACTAAGATAAGAAACAACCAATCAATATTCAATAATTAAGTTTCATATTACTAAGCAAACACACAAATAAATTAGCCGGTCATGGAGAACATGCAAGCATACACACAAATAATCAAAGACATAATTGAATTGATAAAGTAAAGACTTATCTTGATGTATAATAGGGTTTAGAACCCTAAAATACTCGTACAAGATACCCTTGGTTCGGTTTTAGGTTTTACTCCAAAAGACTCTCTAAAACCGAAAAATTCGGATTCTATATATAAGATTACATATGCGACGGCCACCTTATGTTTCGTGGACGCCGTGTCGCCGCCATTAGGGTTTCGCCTTGGCTACGTTAACCTTGCGACGGCGCCACCTTATGCCCGTGACGCCGCCCTCTTCACTTCGACGCCGTCCGGGTCACATCTAGGCCGTCCGAGTTGCGACGGTCTACTCCTTTAAAGCCCAACGCCGCCTCTTGAAAATACGAGTTTTGTCTTCCGACCACACAAAATCCTACAACGGCGTCATAGCTTAAGCAAAGGACACCGCCGCTTCTATTTTCAAGACTTTGAGTGTCTCGATTCGAATTTGGCCATTTTCTTCAGATATTCGCTTTTCGTCCAAATAAGTGCCATTCCAAAGATTTTGCCTTCAAGAGACCTAAAAGTGAAAAGGAACTATATTAAGCAATAACGGATATAAAAGTGATCAAATAAGGGCTAAACGACCCTCAAATGGTACCTTTTAAAACCTTATCAAATATCCCTACACTTGTTATTTGCTTGTCCTCAAGCAAATGTGCTTTTAGCCAATTAATTTATAAGTTGGGGTCATGAAGCATTAATTCAAAACGGTCCATAACACATATAAGCCCCAAAAAGTCATAACAAGCACGGAATTACATACTAGCACCTCACATGGGGTGTTTGGATACTCACATCTCTCTCGTGTATATATGAAATATAACAAATAGGAAATGGAAGATAAACACTCATTAACCGGTCCTAGTACATAGATTACCATAGGCTTGAGAATAGATCAAACCTCCATCGCTTTGGCGTAAGCACCTAGGAAAGACTATCAAAGAGGTCTTTTAAAGGGTTGTAACGTTAGGCTTACGGTAGGAAACAAGGGTTTGGTGGGATAGGCTATTTTGTGGTGGAAAGTCAAAATCTCTATGTTAAATGCATACGAAGAATCGCGTTAAGCCAAGACTCGACACTCTAAAACTCTAGGTAATGTAAATAAACAAACATAAATTTAAAAGATAGATGTAGGATGGTAGCCCGTATTTTTTTATCACTCTATTTTTTTTTTTTCTTTTTTCTATTTTTTTCGATTTTTTTTCATACACTTTTACTCTACCATCCTCCAAGGTAACATCAAAATGATAGGGATTTATAGGCACATCCCTACACTTGAATTTTATTATTCTAACACTAATTTGACCCGAATTGAAAAGATCAAAACACTTGGGGTACATTATTATGCAAACAAAGGAATTTGAATTTAACATTCCCTTCCACTATTTCATAAACTTTAACTTTTCCCATGAATCCCAATCGTCCCAAAATCAGATACAAGGGATATGACTCGACTTAGCAACTCATGCAAGCAACCGATAATTGAACTAAGGGTTTAGGGTGATAACAATAATGCACTAAAAGTGAGTGCATATAGGGTAGGCTAAGGTGATTTGGGTGTATATTTGGGGTGGAGTGTAAACAATGCTCTTCATTGATATTCGGAAAAACCGAAACATCACGAGAACCGCGAAAAGGATAGGCTCGAGGGTTAACTAGGGGTATCGTGTACTAAAGATGAGTACAACGCAAAGGGTGTGGGGAATTACTCAACCGATGTGGAAGAAGTAATTATATTACGGTATCAAACAAGGGTTTATCCTAATGCCTCTTATCATTTAGTTATTCCTAACTACACAAGTGTAGCCTCACTTGCGATCTCGGAATGCATCACAAAACAAGTTCTAGAATCTAATATACTACCGGTTCACACTCTAAGCATTAAAGATGAATTCTTTAATTCCTACTAATCTAAGGGTGATCCTCACATTTTGGTGGAATTTGGGTGGTAAAGGGTTTTTGTGCTAGTCATGCAACTTCCTATCCGTGAGACGCTTTTGTTAAGACTAATGGCCTACTCCTATATGTCATGAAAAAATTTTAATTTGGTGCCAAAATTACCCTAACCGACATTTTCTCATGGTTTATTACACAAATGCACTTGGACAAAGCAAATAACCAAGGATAAGCATAGTTTCAAAGTTCCCGCTTTATTTTCCTCCTACATTTAAACCGAACATTGTCCCAATGTTCCCGAAAGTATCAAAGTTATGATAATGGAAGGTAATTAAAACGAAAGAAACTAATACTCCCCGATTAGCTCGGTAAGATCCGTAAAGTGGTGGTTAAATCCTTTCCAAGAAGAATTATTGCGTGAAAAGCTCCTTCCAATCTTATGTAACTTCTTCTTGACAAACTAAACCTCGCACACTTGAAGAAAACAAACGAAACCTTCGCGAAATCGGCGGTAATAATATATATAAGACTCGATTTAAACTAGGATATAATGCTTGTGGAATGGATGTTTACGAATTTCTAAGAAAATTAAGACCGAAAATTCCAAAAATTTATAAGTAGCTCGAAAACGAGAAAAAGTAACTGATGTTTTTACTCCTTCTCGACGCCAAAGTTGCAATCTCGACGCCGTCAGTTATCCCGACAAAAAGCGGTTTGCGATTTTCTCGAAAAATTCGGAAAATTTATATCTTTAGAATCGGAAAATTTCGCAAAACATCCATTATGACTCGATACAAGCATTTGACTCGAACAAACAAACATATATATCTTTTAGTTAATTGTTATTCTCATGTTTACGCTTTTTTTGAAAACGTGTAATCCTCCCTACACTTATCCCTTATGTAAAATACCTTTATATGCAATTAAGACGAGGTTAAAAACAAAATAAATCATTTTTTACAAATTTAAACATGAGGATAAACAATTAATAAAAGACATGTGACACTAACAAGCAAACAATTAAGCATGGGTTGCCTCCCACGAAGCGCTTTTCTTTATTTAAGAGTCTTGTAGCTAGACTCGTAGTCGTACTCCTACGTACCGATATAAGTAAGTCTATCCTCAACAATGTCGTAAGGATCAAACTTATCATTCAAGTTCCTAGTAGTACGTTCGGTTAAATATGTCTTTTCAAACTTTTCACCATCGGGATCATAGATTTGTATCCTAATGTGTCATTCTCCATTACCATCACTAGGCGGTCTATCCCAATCCCATTTGTGTTCAGATTTCAACTTTCCACTTATTCATGACAAGGTTAACGGCAAGCTTCCTAGGAACTCGGTCATCTTCCTAAATACTAAGGCCCCTCGAACGGGTTCACTTCCATGTCCCTAGCCATTTCTTTTTCTTGGAAAGTTGCTTTACTAGTGAAGGCTTTATCTAGGTAAAAGGTCTTTGGGGCCTATGATGTTCTTATCAATCCAAGGTCCATATCTAGAAGGCTCTCTATCCAACCTAATCTCTTGTGGGATTTCTTCATCCTTGTAGTTCGATGCTTTTGACATCGTAAACCGATCTAGCACTCCCTCTCCTACCACTATTTTGGACATCTTACAATCGATGATGGCACTAGTAGTAGCTAAAAATCCTCTTCCAACTAGTAATGGGCATGTCGGGTCCTTATTCATGTCTAGCACATGAAAGTCGGCCAAAAGAGTCAACTCTCCCACGTGTACTACCATGTCCTTTATTATTCCTACCGGACGTGCCACACACCGTCCGCTAGACCTAAGATGGTTTCGTTGGTTCTATTTTACCTAAGTTAAGGCTTCTATGGAGGACAACGGAACAAGATTGATGCATGATCCTAAGTCGGCTAGAGCGTCGAGTGGTTTGGAAGTTCCAAGCCTACACGGAAGAGTGAATAGCCGGGATCGCCTAACTTTAGGTAAGTTGTTTCGCACAAAAGCGGACCCATGTTTTCCAAGCCTAAGTTCTAACTCATATTTTTCTTTCAAAGCATTATAATAAGGTGCATGAGCTAAGACTTCAAGAATCGGTTTTTCTTGATGGAGTTCCTTGTACCTCCTCTAAACTAGGTTTGGATTCTTGGTCGACGGTTTCTCAAGAGTAGGCTCTACCAATGGTGTCGGCCTTGGTACCTCTTGGATGGCTTGGAACCCTTTTGATAGCATTTACCGAGTGAACCGTCGGGTGTGGGGGCATGGACGCATTCTCCCATGGTGAACTAGAACATGAAGTCGATGCAATCGAATTCACTTTGGGTTCTTTATGGTATCACTTGGGAGTGCTCCAACTTCCTGCTCATCAAGGATCTTAAGAGGGCATCAAGCTTGTTTGTCATCCGCTTTGTTTTTGCTTAAAATCGGCTTCAAGCTTATTCAATCGAGTCTCTTGGGATGAAAAATCTAGATGCAATTGCCTCAAGATTAGTGGGGTTCCAGTATTAAAAGAATTGAACCTAGTGGGCTAACTAGATGAGCTTTGGGGTGTCTTGAGTTTTGTTCCACTTAAGGTTAGGGTGATTTCTCCATGAGGGTTGTACGAGTTTCCTAAGTTGTTTTGTTCGGGTTTGAAAGTGTACCACTTCTCTCCCGCCTCCGCCGGCACGCACGGAGGCGTAGTCCGCAAAGCTTGTTCTGGGAGCCTTGTGCAATCACGAGTGTCATGGGGACCACCGCATAACTCACAAGGTAGAGTGATGTGATTCACTTGTCGTGAGGACTTAGGATTTTGTAGGAACTCATGAGGAATTTAACTTGATCTTCAAGTTCGATCATCCCACGGTCGGAAGGTTGTGAGTCGATGGAAGGCAAGGAGATTGCCTTGACGGTTTTAGGTAGCTCACAAGGGTCATCCCAACTTTCGTTGTCGTGAGGGCAAGGTCCTCTATTATACCCCATGATTCTTCCGCGGTGAGATCACTAAGTTTTCCACCGCCGCTTGGTCAATGGATCGCTAGTGGGGAAGTTGACATGATCATAAAAGATTTGGACTTGGAGCCAAGATCAATGCCGTGATGAGGACTTTATGAAGTAAGTCCTTGAATCGGGTCCATGCTTCAGAGAGATTCACCTTGACATTGTTGGAACATCAAGATGTCATTCCTAAGCTTAGTGGTTCTCCCGTGGGAAAAATTGAGCAAGGAAGCGAGAGGTAAGATCATCCCAACTTGAGATGGAGCCGGTGGAAGTCGCTCAATCCAATTACTAGCTTGGTCCCAGAGAGAATTGGAAGAGACGCAGCGCGTGGTCTCCCGAGTAGTAGCATCAAGGTCGATGGAATCGACAATTTTGAGGAAATCCTCGATGTCGATTTGGATCTTCTAACGAAGTCCATGGAATGCACATCCGCTTTGCACCAACCGGATGGTGTCGGATTGCAGGACCGTAGTTTGGGCTTGGTCGGGAAGCTCAATGGTGTTCCTATAGCCTAGGTGGCTTGGTCTTGAGTATTCACCAAGAGTACGGGCTCTTGGCGGGTCATTTGGTGGTGGGTTGATGAGTGGTGGTTGGTTATCATCCTCCATGATGAAAAGTGATGGGTATTACGAACAAAGGTCACAAAGAAGGGGGATAGACTAAGAGAAAGCTAAAATGAGAAAAATTTACTTGATAGGAATCAAGCAAAGAACCTAAACGAGGTGGACTACTAACTAGCTATTCTATTCCCCGCAGCGCGCCAAAACTTGATAACGCTACACGCTGCTCGGGGGGTCAAGGAAACTTCCTTTCTTCGAGCAAGTTTTATAACACCCTAGGCAAATGAACCTAATCGTTGTAGTGTAGTAATTAGGGTAAGCCACGGTATTGATATCATTCTCTGGGGAATAGGAATGCTAGTAAGGAGTTACTACGCTAAGGTTGAGGTTGAAGAAGATTATTTTGTATTTTTATATTTTATGAAATTGAAAGGTACGAATCTCGGTATTGGATTTGGGGGTTGGTATTTCACCGATTACTCTACTATTATCTAATTATCTAAACTAAGGTTGTGGGAGTCTATGTCTAATTAATGTGTGCTCGTATGATAGTTTAAAGATGTGTTTACTTAGGTTTTACTACTCCTTAATTATCTCCTATTGATGGTTGAGTTGTCACGCCCTTATTCTTAGTTGCGTTGTGTGTCTAAAGTTGTAGGTATGCTTTCTCCCTAACTCTTCGAACTTACCAAAGGGTCTCGCCTACAAACCCACTAGAGATGATAAACTCTTACTCTAAGGCACTCTTTGGATGATTTAGCCTACAACTACTCGTAATCATATTCTAAGGTTCACAAAGATGAATCAAGCATTATACACAATGAATGACCTATCGCATTACTAGATCATTAGTCAACTAAGATAAGAAACAACCAATCAATATTCAATAATTAAGTTTCATATTCCTAAGCAAACACACAAATAAATTAGTCGGACATGGAGAACATGCAAGCATACACACAAATAATCAAAGACATAATTGAATTGATGAAGTAAAGACTTATCTTGATGTAAAATAGGGTTTAGAACCCTAAAATACTGTATAAGATACCCTTGGTTCGGTTTTAGGTTTTACACCAAAAGACTCTCTAAAACCGAAAATTCGGATTCTATATATAAGATTACATATGCGACGGCCACCTTATGTTTCGTGACGCCGCCGTGTCGCCGCCATTGTGGTTTCGCCTTGGCCATATAAACCTTGCGACGGTGTCACCTTATGCTTGCGACGCCGTCCTCTTCACTCGACGCCGCCTGGGTCACATCTAGGCCGTTCGAGTTGCGACGGTCTACTCCTTTAAAGCCCGACTGCCTCTTGAAAATACGAGTTTTGTCTTCCGACCATTCACAAATCCTACAACGGCGTCAGCTTAAGCGACGCCGCCGCCTATTTTCAAGCAGCTTTGAGTGTCTCGATTCGACTTTGGCCATTTTCTTCAGATATTCGCCTTTTCGTCCAAATAAGTGCCATTCCAAAGATTTTGCCTTCAAGAGACCTAAAAGTGAAAAGGAACGATATTAAGCAATAACGGATACAAAAGTGATCAAATAAGGGCTAAACGACCCTCAAAATGGTACCTTTAAAACCTTATCAACTCGCAATTTGGTATATGGAAGAGTATCAAGGCCTTATTCAAGTCATATGTCAAGTCAGGTATGTTGTCCCACGTATAGATCAAAGTATATAGATTGCAAAGTGTATTGAAATGAATAAGTAAATTTGTCTATTAACTTCTAAATGTTGTACATGTACGAGTATATATATATATATATGTCCAAACGGTATGATCCAAACGTTGTGATGGTTTGGTTTGGTAACCTTTTTGTAACCGTTTTTTGTAACCGCCATTATGGTTACAAACTTCCTACTTAATATGTTTGGTCCTTCGTCTAATAATGTTTACATAAGAAGCATAAGAATTAAGATTATTTGGTTCACATTCTCCTCCTTAATCTTGATCGTTGCTTCGTCCTAAATCTTGAACTCCGAGCATTTGTCGCATAGTCATGAACTTCAATCTTGGTAGAGCCTTCGTTAGAATATCTGCTCTTTGTAGTTCTTCGCTGACATGTTCCACATTGATGTTCCCATTCTCTACGCTTTCACGAATGAAATGGTAGCGAATATCGATGTGCTTACTTCTTCCATGAAAACGGGTTCTGACGAGTGATATTGTCAAACGTTATCGACCTTCAAAGATTATCCTTTCTCTTCCCATCCGTTAATTCACTAAGCAATCGCTTTAACCATAAGGCTTGACATGTCTGCGCAGAGCGCCATGAATTTCGATTCACATGATGATAGCGCCATCGTTGGTTGCTTCCGAGTACACCGTAATAGGTGACTCTCCAAAATAAAATACTATCCCAAGAGTTCCTTTTCCTTGATCGTGTTAATTCCATAACTACTATCGTTGTAACTGTAATCTTGCAAATTCTTCTTGTATATTATGCCATGCTCCTTTGTTCCTTTGATGTATCGGATTACTTGCTTTACCGCTGCGGTGATAATCCTTCGGTCTTGCATGAATCTGCTGAGTAGTCCGACTGAGTAACTAAGATCTGATCATGTATGCAATAAGTACCTGAGACTTCCAATTAAGCTTCTGTAATAAGTTGCGTCAACTGAGTTTCATCTTCCGCCTTGACCAACTTAGTACCGGTATCCATTGGTATCTTCGTATCATGATTGTCTGCCATACTTGTTTCCTTCAAGATCTTGTTAATACAATCTGTCTGCTTGATTGTAATCTCTCCTCATGTATGTGTAACTTCTATCCCAAGATAATAAGCTAACAATCCTAGGTCGCTCATTTCAAATTTATCCTTCATATGGGATTTGAATTCTTCTATTTCCTTCCTTGGAGTGCCTGTGATTATCAAATCATCTACGTAGACTCCAACTATAAGTGTAGAATTCTTGTTCCTCTTTGTATAAACTGCTTGTTCGAGATTACATTTCTTAAAGTCTAAATACTTTAGCGTTTGATCAAGCTTCACATTCCAAGCTCTTGCTTGTCTTAAGCCATATAAAGCTTTAGTAAGCTTATAGACTTTTCCCGAATTTCCTTGTTGAATAAATCCTTCAGTTGTGTAACGAGACTTCTTCCTTCAAATCCCCATGTAAAATGTCGGTTTTACATCTAAGTGATGTACTTGCCATCCATGATATGTCGCTAATGCTAATATCAACCGAATCGTCTCTATCCGGCTACTGTGCAAATACTTCATCAAGTCTATTCCTTGTTCTTGTACATAACCTTTGCTACTAACCGTGCTTTGTATTTAATGATATTTCCTTTGCATCCTCTTGGTCTTGTAAACCCATTTGAGTCCTATTGCCTTCGATTTTCCGCAATGTTGTAAGAGTCCATGTATTATTCTTGTTGATTGAATCCAATTCAATCTCCATGGCCTCAATCCATTTCTCATCCGTTGATGCTTCCTTATAGTTACGGGTTCTTCTTCCGTAAATAGTAAACTTTGTGGTTCAACTCTACGTGCATACTTGTATATTTCTGTCATATCTCTATATTCACGTACGGGTGTATCATCAAATCTACCTCTAGAGTTCTTTTACAGAACTAGTAGTAGCTTCTTCTTCCTCTTCAGTGTGTGGGTCGTAATTGTATGTCGATGGTGTGATTGGTGAAACTGGATCAGGAATCTGATCCTGTTTATGATATGTGTTGTCATCGTTCTCTGTGTTGACTGGTGTAAGGTTTTCATTGTCAACTCCTTCTACCACAAAACTAGTCCAAAATGTGTCTTGTGTACTCGTATCCTCTTCATCTTTATTCCAATCCCACGGTTTTGTTTCCATAAAATTTACGTCCCTACTAACATGTTTCTTCTTGGCTATTGGATCATATAACCTACATGCTTTTGATCCTTCCTCTACTCCTAAGTAAATCATTGGTATGTCATCGTCCAGCCTTCTTTAAGTGAGGTATCGTTATCTTTGCATAAGCTGTGCATCCGAATATTCTTAGGTTTTCCAGATTTGGTTTTCTGTTGTAGAGTCCCTCATATGGAGTTTTATCTATCAAGGCCCTCGTAGGTACCCTATTGAGTATGTAAATTGCATGTTTAACTGCTTCCGCCCAAAAAGTTAAGGGTAACTTCATCGCCTTCATCATACTCCTCGTAGTTGATAACACTGTCTTATTTCTTCTCTCCACTACTCCATTCTGTTGTGGGGAGTACGGTGTTGTCAACTGTCGTGCTATTCCGTTTTCCTTATAGTACCTTGTGAATTCACGTGAATTCACAACCTCTATCCGTTCTTAGCATCCTTATTTTCAATCTCATCTCCATTTCTATCTTCTGTCTAAATTCCTTGAATGTACTAAACGCCTCATCTTTCGATGTAAGAAAGTAGGCCCACATAAAAAGTGTACAATCGTCTACTAACAAGAAAATGAGTTTCTTGCCAGAGTGTGTGGCTGGACTTATAGGACCGCAAAGGTCTCCATATACTAAGTCCAACGGGTTCTTTGATCTGAATTTAGCTTGGTTTGGAAATGGTGTTCTATTGTATTTTCCTAATAAACATGCGTCACAAATCTTCCCGGCATGATTTATTCTTGGAATTCCTTCTACTAGACCTTTCCTAGTCATCTTGTTAATATCGTCAAAGTTCAGATGACCTAATCTAGCATGCCATAACCATGCTTTGTTATCTATATTTGCTAAGAGATATATAGGTGCTTCTATCTGTAACTGAATCTTGTAGAGTTGATTCTTAGATCTTTCAACCTTCATCAACAACTTCTTGTTTTTATCATACAAAGTCAATTTATCTCCATCCATAATGACCTTACAACCTATTTCCGTAAGTTGTCCTAGACTAAGTATGTTGCTCTTGAGGTTTGGTATATAGTATACATCCGATACTACCTTCTTCTCGGTTCTTACAACCTAATAATATAGACCCTCTACCCATTATCTCGTACATACGATCCATCTCCAAAACGTACTTTCCCCTGTTACGATTTCATCAATATCCTAAAATGACTCTTTATTCCCGCCATATGGTTACTTGCACCATTATCTAAATACCATATGCTTGCGTCCATCAGATCATATTTTCCTGTTGAATTTGTTCTTCATTCAACAACACTTCCTCGTGTTCGCCGTGCCTAGTCATTAACAGTGATAGTTCATCGTCTTCTAAGATAAGGTTTGATTGTTCCTGAGTTGCTAATGTTCCTATACAATTCCTTTTAAGATGTCCAATTTTATGACACCTGTAACATTTTACCTTACTTACATCCCACTCACTTTTATTCTTATCCGAACTTTCTTTGTGACTTGAGTTCCCTCCTTGTGAGTTGTTTCTGTTTCCATTATTCTGCCAGTTCGCTCGTGAGAAATTTGATTTCCCTCCACATTTGTAAAAACATTTCTTGTTTCCTGAGTGTTCGCCATGTGTGAATAATAGGTTTTCCTGGCTTTCTACTTGTCCTCCTTTCCAGAGTTTTATCCTTTCCTCAAATGCCTTGAGTCTTCCAGTGATCTCATCTAAAGTGATGTCGTCGAGATCACTTGTATGTTCTATGGATGCTACTATCTGAATGAACCTATCTGGTGTGGAGTCTAATAGTTTTCGAACTAAAAGTGATTCATCCAAAGTTTTCCCTAATTCTTTTGCCTTTGTGGCATAGCCGTTTAGTTTAGCCGTAAATGCATCCACTGTCTCATCTTCCTTCATTTGAAGTGAGTTAAACCCAATCATCAATGATTGTAATCGTGCTTTCTGCACTCTATCTTCTCCAACATGTCTTTTCTTTAACGAATCCCACAATTCCTTAGCCGTCTTACAACCCACTACTTGTAAAATCACATCTTCAGTCAACGCTTGATATAGGAAGGCAGTCGTTTCCTTATCCTTCTTATCATCTACTTGCGTATCTATCTTTGGTTCTATTTCTTCCCATAAGCCATGTGCCTCTAGTAAAACCTTAATTTGTATAGCCCAAACTGTGTAGTTTGTGATTTTCAACTTAGGGCATTGATATTGTGCAATAGGTGTTACGGGTTTTGATGTAGTTGATGTGCTTGCTATATCGTCGACAGTCATCTTGAAAGTGCTTAGTATCTTCACTTTCTAATTTTAATGGGTTTTATCCTTCCTAGTATGGTATTTCTAAAAATGGAAATATCTAATCTTCCGGTAATCCTAATAATACGAGATCAATAAATAGTTTTCGGGATTTCCTAATAGTATGAAATAACTATTCTGTACTATTCTAATATAAATGAAATCCATAAAAGTTTAACTTGTGACCTCGATGATGTGATGAACACAAGTGTATTCCTTTTGTCTCGCGTTAATAAATGTCTTTTACCAACGTCTTGTTGTTATTCCCAAGTTTGGTTCCTTTCGTTTTCTTTGCCTCGTACCCTTGATGTCCTTTTTCCTTGTCTCGAATTTCTTTACCCTTCGAAAACAAAAACACCAAGTTTCTTCCTTTTTGTTGAATTCCCTTGTCCAACTAGTATTCGAAACAAAACCTTGCGTCTTGTTTTGTTTTTTGTTCGAATTTCTGTTTTGAACCAAGGAAAGTCTCGGCTTCCTTTTTCCTTTTCGAACTTCCTTCCTTACGAAACGAAATGAATCCTTAGGCCTCTTTGATTGTCGAAATTTGTTTATACCAATATGTCAATCAAAAGGCTTTCTTTCCTTTCACGTTTATACCCCACTAAACATGTCTCCTTCCTTGTACGTTATTTGATTTCCTTATTCCGAGATCAAACTTCCCACGTACAAAACCTTGGTACCGAAATGGTAACCAATCACCGAAACGAACAAGATTTTTGCTTCTGCGTTGTTTTCCTTGTGTCGTCCCGACACTACTCCACACAAAAACTGAGCGCTCCTTTCCTTGTCTTATCACGTACGTATTTTCTTCCACAACAACGTTTTCCCCGCGTGTTACCCGCGTTTTTCTTCTACTTTGAGTTTTGAATTTAACCGGTTTCACAAAGTATTTACCCACTTGCTCTCTATCCCTAACAAAGTGTACGTCTTCCTTCCTTCCCTATGTTGTCGCCAACAATGGTTTCCCCACCAATCCGTTTGGTGTAAACGTTTGCAATCCTCTACGTAAATGATCGTGCACTATCTTTTACGTATGCTTATTCACGTCTTGTTTCTCTTGGAAGTAGAGAAAACCAAAAAAAATCTTGCCGAAAACAAAATGTGTTTCTCAGATTCCTTGGGTATGTCTCGTTAATCGTATGGTGTTCAAAACAAGTCGCAGAAACCAACGCTTCTTGATGCCAATGTTGTCCCAATGATAGATCAAAGTATATAGATTGCAAAGTGTATTGAAATGAATAAGTAAATTTGTCTATTAACTTCTAAATGTTGTACATGTACGAGTATATATATATGTCCAAACGGTATGATCCAAACGTTGTGATGGTTTGGTTTTGTAACCGTTTTTTGTAACCACCATTATGGTTACAAACTTCCTACTTAACGTGTTTGGTCCTTCGTCTATTAATGTTTACATAAGAAGCATAAGAATTAAGATTATTTGGTTCACAAGGTACGAGTGTCATAAAAATGATATAAAATCTGAGCAAATGTATAATCTAAGCATGACTTACATAACATGGTTTGAACAACAAAGGAATATTTATAAATTTATAAAATTAGCAAAAGTTCAAGAGATACCAGCAAAATCTTCTTTGAACCTAAGATAAATAAGACTTATGATTAGCCTAGTTATCCTTGTCTTAAACCAAGATCATGCATAAATCTTCTTAAAGGTTCATGTGACTTTGTAGGAATACAAATATAAACTAAGGCTTAGTTTATGTGTATAGTGTACTGCCTTTAGAGTTTGGCTCTACCACAGGGGCATAAAGCCTTTGCGATTTGCAAATTGATTAACTTTAAGTACAAATTTCAATTCATTGGTACTCTTTGTACCAGACAACGATTAGAAGGAAAGACAATCATTAGAGACCCTCCGATATGTGGTCGCACAATGACCGTAAACAATTATTTTATTTTCTTTACGCCTTCGTGTTGGGTCATCTTTTGTTGATCACCTTTCTTACAAAGCCCTGAGTTTTAGTGAATGTTTCAGTCCTATTGATTGCTAGAAAAAGAAAGTAAAAACAATATATGTAGTAGCAAAACAAGTTGATAATAGTAGAAAAGGAAATTAATTTATGGTCCACATCAGTGTTAGGGATATAGAATATGCATCTTTCGGGTTGATAAGTCTTTGTATTGTGATCCAAAAATAGCAAACATGAAGAGCTATGATAAATTGGTAATTATGGACTCCAAGAGGCACAATACTGAAAGATCATTTTCATAGTAAGCGAAAGATAAAATAAGTGTGTGACCAAACAATTTAATCTGCCCAACACCCGTGGCCTATCTTCATAAAACTCATTTCCAACCACTTTAACTAGTCTAGCTTGTAGCTATTGCTGAATACCCAAAATTGTAAAGTTTGAAAATGCATATGCAGAAACAGAATGGTAGCTAGTCTATAAAGCCATAAAAGAACCCTCTAACTTAAATAACTTTCATTAGAGCATGGTTTTGAAACCAAATTGGAAACAAGTCTAAGCAGTGTATATGATGAGATCAAGAACTAAGTACAACATATATAACATCCTAAAGCATCCATATACAATAAAAACACAAGGATAAATAATGCTCCTAACAATCCAAGAATTCAAAGGGTATTATCATCAGAGCAATATAAGGAGAAAAAAAACATGACAATGATCTCAAGACGAATTCAAGTCGAACACATTAATTAATGGAAACTTAGAGTATCATAAACATTCTTGAACCTTACATCAAGACATTTATCATCCATTAAATTTGATAATTTCTATTTGGATCTGCTGAATTTTGGTGAGACGAGGCTTTCCGCATAATCACCTATATAAACCCGATTTTCATAGAAGAAAAATCAAAACTTTTACTGTAAAGTTTGTTCTTCAACATCATATATCCCCAATAGATCGTTGGTTAGACACGTAACTATTCATTCTCATAAAAACTATAGGTGCATACATTGAAATTTCATTGATTCTATTGACTACAATCTTTGTCCAAGATTTCATGCCCATACTCATTCATCACCAGACATCACCTTTCACTTCATCGAATATCGCAAGCTTTTCACCCGTGGCAACAAGTTTCGCTTTCCGAAAGAGCGAATTGATGCCTACTTCATTATACAAATTGGGTGGCGGCAGTTCATTTAACTTCTCATAAGCTAAACTAAAAGCAACAATAACCGCTTTAGAATCACCGCCCAAAATCCAATGAAGAAATCCATTAATGTACACACCGACAACCAGCTAAAACGACAATCACGATAACGTGATTGGCGATCACCGCTTCCAAGTATTTGTTCTAAGGTTATATACATACACATTCCCATAGCGATATTCAAAACGAGAGAAACCAACAACTTTGTAATCATCTGATACGGAATCATAACCAAATCCTTTGACACCAAAATATTCTATTTGACTTGAGGTTGGCAATTCCACATAATCTTTAGTCGTTAGATATATAACGATACGGGTATAATCTTTGCAATCCAAGTTTTTATAACCAGAAGCTAAAACAAGACCATTGACAGTACCATCTATACAAAATTATGTAATTCTAAGGAAGCTTGGTTAGTGTTGGCACCGCTTCATGGTAATTGTATGGGATCGAATAAAGTGAAACATCGCTAGACTCGAATACGGCGATTTATCATAAGTATTTTTGATGAGTTTCTATGAATCGGGTTCGAAAGTAAAGATAGCCATTCCTTTGAAACGCAATGAACCGACCTACTGATTTGGTGGAAGACGGCATAGAATGCGGTGGTGATGATATCCCGGGATTATTGTCATTGTTATACCATTGTGTTCTTGAGTTTTCTTATTAAAGAAAAGTAAAGTAGTCCCAAAATTGGGAGGAAATACTTTACTTTAATATTAAACAAAATAACACTAGTTTACATTCCATTTCCTTTTTTTCCTCCTTAACTACTACTCAAGAACACACCCTCCTATGTTTCATTTTCATTTTCTTCCTTGACCCAAACTAGAGAACACAATGATTGTAATATAACAATGACAATAATCCCACACTAAAACAAAATCCAAACCTATAATTTATTTATCACAAACACACTAAAACATTAGCTAGCTTAGCCACTTTAGAAACTCAATAAAAAAAAACTCAGCAGCCTTTTAACCCCCAAAAAGCAATATAAACCTAGATCTGAAAAAACCAAAAAAGCATAGACCCTAGATTTGAAAAAAATAAAAACGGGTAAAAAGATAAAGGAGTGGACAGAAGTTGTTTGGCGATGGCAGAGTGGTTAGGGTTTTGATGATTTCTTACTGTTGTTGTTTGATATTTTTTTTATTTTTTTCTTATATATATAAATGTAAGAGTTAATTACATAAGTCGTCCTTGTCGTTAGGCCAAAGTTGCACGTTTCGTCTTTAACTCTGAATAAGTACACAAATCGACAAATTTGAGTTGATTGGTCCTTTGATCATAATGACGTTAGTCCCGTTAGTTTGCATGTGTCAAATTTAGTCCATTTAGCCAACGATCGTTTGCAACGTTAGTCTATTATACAACAACGTTAGTCCCGTTAGTTAAGTCCAGTTGTCATGTGGCAAAGTTAGTCCATTTAGCCAACAATCATTTTCAACGTTAGTCCTTTATACAACGATCATTTGCAACTTTATACTAACACCAACCACCACCACCACCACCACTTACCACCACCCTCACTAGCACCCACCACCCACCACCACCACCTCCACTTACCACCTAACCTCACCAACACCACCCACCACCACCAATCACCACCATCACCCATCACCACCACCCCCACTGCTACCTGTAGGACCGATAATATTGATTTATGTGATTTGGGGTGTCGGTGAAGGTCAAAGAATAAGAAAAACATGGTATTATTAAACTTCAAGAAATGGAAGATGTGTATGCTTTCTAGAGAGAGAAAGGGAAAACACACACACCTTGATAGAATACAATGAGACATCCCACCCTCCTAGTTGGGACTAGGAGGTGTATTTATACTACTATACACAATGAACTATGACCTATTGGCTAAACTAGTCTCTGTGTAAGTAAATAAGAAATCTAATGCAATTCCTGTAATGACTTCACTTTAGCGAGGCTAACAATTTCCCCCTAAGGGATGTCATTCTTTAGATTCTTCATTGTGATGATGTATGATGCGCAGTAAGGCGTTCGGGGTCGAGAAACGTTTTTCAACCCTCTCGGCAGTGAACCTAATCGTTGTAGTGTAGTATGGGGTAAGCCTCGGGGATTGATATCGTTCTCTAAGGGAATAGGAATGCTAGAAAGAGATTTATGACGAGAAGGTGGGGTTGAGGATGATTCTTTTTATTCTTTTTATGGTTTTTTAGAAAGTAAAGGTAAAATCTCAGGATATATGATTAGGGGGTGGTACTTCTACCGATTTCTCTACTTCTACTAATTATCTAATTTAGCTAATTACTACGGATAGTTTATGCTAATTGAGGTGTGCTCGTATGGTGATTAAAGATGTGTTCACTTAGATACTATTAGTCCCTAGTTATCTTTTATTGGTCGGTTGAATTGTCACGTCCTTTATTTTAACGCGTTGTATTCCTATTAGTCATAGGGGGTGCATATTCCCTAGTTCTATGAATGTATCTCTCCTATAGAATGCACGGGTTTTGGCAAGTATAATAATATTTTCCCCGAATACTCTATCGTCCTAAAGCACACTCACGCAATAAACACAACGAAAGCCTAGTTGCACTCCTAGGCTTCTATCAATTAAGACAAGAGACAACCTAACAACAATCAATAACTAGGTTTCATAGATCTAAGCAAACACACAAGTAATTTAGCTAGACATGTTAAACAAGCAAGCATACACACAATTAATTGAACATGGGGTAGACATGATGATAAATTGGAATAACAAACTTATCTTGATGTGTAAAATAGGGTATGGGACCCTAGAATACTTTCCAAGTCGGACTACAAATGAGTTAGGGTTTGCTCTCCAAAATTCTACTTCCTAAAATACAGAAAAATCGAATTATGTATATAGATTTACAATAGCGACGGCGTCGCCTTTTGCTAGCGACGTCGTCAGGTCGCCGTCATTAGGGTTTCGTCTTGGCCAAGTCATCGTTAGGACGACGTCACTTGAGAAGTGTGACACCGCCAGTCTTCATGCAGGACGTCGTCTGAACTATGGATCTTGGGCGTCTGGTGTGAAAAGTATGAGTGACGCCTTCCAGAAGTAAGGCGTGACGCCATCAGGCTTTAGGACCAGAAATTCCGTTGAGCCGTCGCGTGCACTTTTTGATCTAGTCTTCATAGAGGGACGACGTCACCCTTTAGATGGGACGCCGTCAGGTGTAATGATCAGGCTTTGAGTGTCTTCGATTTTAACTTTGCCATTTTCTTCATGTTTTCCCTCCTTTTCGTCCAAATATGCTTCATTCCAGCATTTTGCTTCCAAAAGACCTAAAAAGTGAAAAGAAACGATTTTAAGCAGTAACGGATATAAAATATGTCGATTTAGGGCTTAAATGACCCCCTAAAAGCGTACGTTTTAAATCCTTATTAAATATTTCTACACTCGGTATTTGCTTGTCCTCAAGCAAATGTGCTTTTGGCCAATCAATTTTCAAGTTAGAGGGCATGAAGCATTGATTTAAAATAGTCTACAACAAGTAAAAGCGCCACCATAGTCATAACAAGCACGGAAATTATACACTAGCACCTCACAAGTGGTGTTTGGATTCTCTCATCTCTCGGGTTTATATGAAATATAATATGAATGGAAATGGAAGATAAACACTCATTACCTGGCATAGTACATAGATTACCATAAGCTTGAGAATAGATCAAACCTCCAACGCTTTGGTGTAAGCACCTAGGAATAACTATCTAGGAGGTCTTTACAAGGGTTGCAACGTTAGGCTTAGGGTAGGGAAGTAAAAGGTTTTGTTCGATAGGGGATATTTAGTGGTGGCAAGTCAAAAATCTTATGTTACAAGCATGTAAAGCATGTCGTTGCTAAGCCAAGACTCGACTCACTAACACTAGATAACTTGAAACAAAACAAACAAAAACTTAAAAACATAAACATAAAGATAGATGTAGGATGGTAGCCCGTATGTTTTTCTCATTTTTTTTTCATTTTTTTAACATTTTTTTTCATACCTTTTTACTCTACCATCCTCTACGATAGCATAAAACTATAAGGGATTTATAGGAGCATCCCTACACTTGAGCTTTTATTTCTCTAACATTAATTGACCCGATTTGAAAAGATCAAAACACTTGGAGTATTTAATTACGTAGACAAATGGAATTTGAATTTATCGTTCTTTCCCGTTACTCCATAAAATATTACTTTTACCCATGAGTCCCAATCATCCCAAAACTGTGTACAAAATATATGACTCGACTTAGCAACCATGAAATAACTAGATAATTGAACTAAGGGTTTAGTAATGATAACAATAATGCACTAAATATGAGTGCATACAAGGTAGGCTAAGGCGATTTGGGTGTACATTTGGGGGTGGATTGTAAACAATGATCTTCATTGATATTCCGGAAAACCGAAACATCACGAGAACCGCGAAAAGGATATGCTTTGAGGGGTTAACTAGGGGTATCGTGTACTAAAGATGAGTACATCGCAAGGGTGTGGGGTAATTACTCAACCAATGTGGAAGATGTAATTATAATACATGTTTCAAATAAGGGTTATCCTAATGCCTCTTATCATTTAGTTACTCCTAACTACACAAGTGTAGTCTCACTAGCGATCTCGGAATGCATCACAAAACAAGTTCTAGAATCTATTATACTACCGGTACACTCATTAAGCATTAAAGGTGAATGCTTTTATTCCTAAAGATCTAGGGGCGAACCTCACATTTTTGGGGTAGAATTTGAGTGGTATACGGTTTTTGTGCTAGTCATATAATTCCTATCCAAGAGACGCTTTATTAAGACTAAAGTTTGCTCGTAAATGTCATAAAATTTTTTAAATTTGGTGCTCAAATTGCCCTAACAAATATTTCTCATAGTTTATTACACAAATTACCAAGGACAAGACAAATAATCAAGTGAGTGAATAGTTTCTAAGTTCCCGTTTTATTCTCCCTCCCTACACTAAAACTGAACATTGTCCCCAATGTTCCCCGAAAGTATTAAAGTTATGATAAAGGAAGGTAAGTAAGGAAAAGAAACTAGTACTCCCCTGATTAGCTTGGTAGGATATGTGTGAAGTTGCGGTTAAATCTTCTTCCAAGAAGAATGCATAAGTAATAAGCTTCATCCAATGTGTGTTTCTTCTTCTTGTCCAATATAACATGCACACTTATAAGAAAACAAATGAAACCTTCACGTAAAATCGTGGTAAAACTATATATGAAACACAACTACATTAGAAAGCAAGTAAGATATAATGCTTGTGGAATGGATGTTTGCGCTTTTTACCAAAAATTAAGACACGAGAATTTCCAAAATTTACAAGTTACACGAAAACGAAACCGAGCATTCTGTTTCTACATAGCGACATCGTCGAGCTTTAATCTGACGCCGTCGGTTGTCTCGACAAAAGTGGTCTGCTTTGCTTTTTGGAAAAATTACATCATTAAAACCTGAAAAAATTCCTGCAAAACATCCATCATGACTCGATACAAGCATTTGACTTTGACAAACACACACATATATATCAATTTCCATAGTTGTAATTATAATGTTCATGTTCTTAAAAACTTATGTGATCTTCCCTACACTTATCTTTTTGTAAAATACCTTTATATGTAATTATAACAAAGTTAAAAATAAAATAAAGCATTTTCACAAAGTCTAACATGAGAATGAACAACAATGAAAAAGATATAAAAACACACAAACAAAATAAGAAAACAATTAAGCATGGGTTACCTCCCATGAAGCGCTTTTCTTTATTTATGAGTCTTGTAGCTAGACTCGAAGTCGTGCTCCTACGTGACTTCCTTACCGTCATCTTCTTCCTCGTGACGATCTCTATTGGGGTTTTCCATGGCATAGTTATGTCCTATCGTGCATCTTTCTAAGTCATCTTGCCCCAATTGCTTCTATATTCGGTCCTAGTTTCACACATTCTTTATAGAACCCAAATATCTTATTCATCACATAGTCTACTCTCTCTTCTTATCCTCCTCATTCCTATAGTAGACCGATAGCTTAAGTTCCTTCTCATCATTGGATAGTGATGAAAATTTCTCAATCTTAAATGGCATTTGGTAGGAAATGTCATCGGTCTCATCCTTGAATCTTACTATCCCTAACGACGGATTATAATTCATCCCGGTACTATCTATGAATGGCTTTCCTAGAACTACATGGGACAAGCTAGGGTCTATAGCCGTACTAATATCCTCCACAATCACAATATCCGTAAGACACGTGAAGCTACCTACATAGACGGACAATCCCTTAACTCTACCAAGGAAATTACATCTAACTCTAGGATCATTGGGGTCTTGCCTATTTGGGATAGGTTTTTTCATCACCCAATTATAGTACGTGCTAGTCATGATGTTTATTGGGGACTTGCGATCAAGGTAGGCCTTTGCCACGAAAAGATGTCCTATGCAACATGGTATGTTGAGATTTCTAGGATTTCCAAAGGTGATTCGTTGGCATCTCCTAGTATAAATGGGACGAAGGTCGCGCACTAGGTATGGGTGGTATGAAAGTTCCTCATCCGTAGGAAACTTATTGAAGTGTTCATCACCTACTTCGTCTATTTCATCGGTTGATTCATCCTTAGGAGTCTCACTAACCTCAAGTATCGTCTCATGGTTTGCTTCATCACTATTCCTATTTGATTTCACTAGGGTGATGGCATTGACAAAGTGAATGTGCTTTGATGAAGACGGGTCCCTAGTTTCGAAGTACTTGCTCGGGTCCTTAATCTTAACAACGGAAGCTTTTTCGGGAGAGTGAGTCGAGATGGCATTAACCTTTCGGTGGTCGTCCTATCATTTTAGGCTATGGCTTTCAAAAGGTTATCTATCTTCCTATCCATCTCGACTTGTTGTTGGTTAAAGCGATCTGAAAGCTTGGCTATTTGAGCTTCTTGGGATGTAACTAGGTGTTGCATCATCCCTTCTAGGTTTTGTTGACTAGGGCCATGAGAGCTTTGATTGTGTTGTTGGGGCCATGGGGAGTCGTTAGAGGTGAATTATTTGGTTTGACCCCAATTATAGTTGGGTTTGCCCCTCCATGCTTCTCGGGCTTCGTTGAAAGTCCTAGGTCCGGGTGTTGTGGGGAATCTTCCTTTCATTCTATTGGTACGCGAGGATGCGTAGTCCACGGAAGCTTGTTCGGGGAGTCTTGTGCAATTACGAGTGTCATGGGGACCACTACATAACTCACACAAGGAAGAGACCTTGTTCACTTGGCGTGAAGGCTTAGGAGTTTCGTAGGAGCTCATTAGGAATTTTACTTGATCTTCAAGTTCGATCATCCTACGATTGGAAGGTTGTGAGTCAATGAGAGGCAAGGAGATTGCCTTTACGGTTTTGGGCAACTCACGGGGGTCATTCCAACATTCGTTGTCATAGAGGGCAAGGTCCTCTATTGTACCCCACGACTCTTCCGCGTTAAGTTCACTAAGTTTTCCACCGACCGCTTGGTCGATGGTTTGCCTAGTTGAGAGATGATAAGATCGTTTATAAGCTCAGCTAGGGATCAATAACAAAGATAACACGCAGCGGAATAATCAAAACAATACTTTTTTATTGAACAAGGTTTTTTATTCACTAACACTAACTAATCTTAGACGTTTATAAGAACACGTCTACTAACTAAACTAATAACCTAGGCGTTTACATGAACATACGCCTAGGACACACTAATCTAAAACTAATACCCTAGACGTTCTTCCCTAACGTCTAGGCTAAACACACACCTTTTAGTCGACTACATTATTGGAAGACTTTATTAAAACCTACACCTATGTCCTCTTTATATACTAGAGGATAAGGACTAATAAATAAAACTTCTTTTGCAAGCAAGTCCCTCCATCTTTTTGTAGGTTTCCTTTTGTCATATTAAGTCCTCTTGTTTTATTCTTTTGTCTTATCAACTCAAACTTATAATTCACAACAATCTTCCCTAGTTGATAATGACAAAACCATTCTTGAAACGAACTTCCCTAGGCGGTAGAGAAATTGAGATCGGGGATCTCACCATGAATGAAACAAGTATGTCTTCCTTTGTCTTCCCTTAATCCATGCCATGTCACTCAAACATCTCTTCCCCTTTTGTTATTATCTAAATAGGGACGTATGCAAATAATGATCTTGACCACCATGAACCAATATCATACTTCCAATCTAAGACTTCCAATGCTTCAAATCACCCACCATTACGCATCATAAGAAAAATGGATCCAAAACAGTGAAAACTTCAACTAGCAGTAGTAATAATGATCAACAATAGTAAAAATCAAACACTTCCCTTGAGTGATGCATGTAGATGGTTAAACTTTTAACAATAAGCTTCCCTAAAACCATATGTTAACCATCTTCTTGATTCTTCAAAATCAGAAGCTCTATGTAATGATCACTTGTGAAGAAAACCGAGTATACGAATTTGATGAAGAAGTAGAATTTCCCAAACCTGTGTCTTAAATCTTTTACAATCCACGGAACTCCATACTTATACGAACCAAATATAAGTAGACCGCAATCCCTTGACAAGAATCCTCAACTAGTTATGAGACACTGAGCACTACAATGTAACTCCTTCAAGTGATAGACAATGTGTGCATAGAGCATTATAAGAAAAATCACACATTGCTAGATTCAACAAGCTAGATGATAAGAACACAAACCAAGTAATTCCACTTCATCTTCAAATAAGTGATAAATAATCCTCTTCGTAATCAATTCTTCAATAAATCTCCATAACGAGCTTTTTTAAATCCTTTTAAGAACATATAACCAAACTCTTTATGTGTGTGAACAATAACCTGTGTGTGTCGTCCAAATATCATGCTCGACTTCCCCTTAAATCAAAAATCTTCTCGTAATAAAGCATGAGCAGTATGTTGGGAAGGAGCAGTACTTTCATCAAAATCTGCAGTACTTTGAAATAAAACTGCAGTACCTTGAAAATTAATACGAGCAACAGTACCTTGCATCCAAGAAATACTTTAAGTCGATGAGCAGCAGCAGTACTTTAAGTCGATGAGCAGCAGCAGTACTTTAAAAAATTATGCAACACTTTCAAAAACACCAATTTAATTCGAGCTGCATCTTTGAATATCTTTATCTTTTGAAACAAGAACTGACCCAACAGTACTTTCAAATTCGTGTATAGCAGTACTTTGCATTAACCCATCTGATCACTTATACGCATAATACATATTCGCGGGTCCCATGTGCAAATAATTTAGGTCCATCAATCTTGACTCAATCCATAGGTGCGTCACAGCAGATTGAAACCCAAACCGAAATCTCCTCCATCAGATAGCTCGTAGGTCCATGTGATAGACATATTATGCTGCTCCAATATTCAAACCTTGACCAAAGATGATATAAAATTTGACCAATCAATATTAAATCATCCATTCCCACGTGAACACCCTTTGTCATTAATTTAATCGCCCCAATATTTTGACCTCGAACCTTGACAAGAATTAATGTTGAATCTGTCATCCATGTGCTTCCACAATATAATATGCGTGTATGAGGACCAATCAAACAATAGTTCCACCGTAAGAACCATGTATTACACCACATAATCCAATCCGTTAACATGAATCAAATCCCACCGTGTAACATGAAATTTGCAGCCAATAAAAACCATATCCCACGTGTATCTCAAACAAAAAGAAAAACTAATCGATCAGCCAAGGAGTACGCACATCAGCCAAAATCCATCGTGGGACCAGTATTGGATGACAAAACAATTGATCTTGTCACCATCCGAATAAATAATCAAAAATCCATGCTCAATAAATGACCGACCAATTAAATATACCGATTAAATGCAGTACGAGGTTATTGCGAAACCATAATTAAAAAATCGATACAACAGTACTTTGTTAAAAATCTTAACCGTACCTTATCCGGCCACTTTCTTCGATCACGAAAACCTTGTAAATCCCTATATCAAGAGCTCCCCGCTCTGATACCAATTGATAAGATCGTTTATAAGCTCAGCTAGGGATCAATAACAAAGATAACACGCAGCGGAATAATCAAAACAATACTTTGTTATTGAACAAGGTTTTTATTCACTAACACTAACTAATCTTAGACGTTTATAAGAACACGTCTACTAACTAAACTAATAACCTAGGCGTTTACATGAACATACGCCTAGGACACACTAATCTAAATCTAATACCCTAGACGTTCTTCCCTAACGTCTAGGCTAAACACACACCTTTTAGTCAACTACATTATTGGAAGACTTTATTAAAACCTACACCTATGTCCTCTTTATATACTAGAGGATAAGGACTAATAAATAAAACTTCTTTTGCAAGCAAGTCCCTCCATCTTTTTATAGGTTTCCTTCTTGTCATATTAAGTCCCTTTTGTTTCATTCTTTTTGTCTTATCAACTCAAACTTATAATTCCCAACAAGAGATTTACATGATCTTAAAAAATTTGGACTTGAAGCCAAAGATCGATGCCGTGATGAGGGACTTTATGAAGCAAGTCCTTGAAGCGAATCCACGCCTCGTAGAGAGTTTCGCCTTGACGCTATTGGAACATCAAGATGTCATTCCTTAGCTTGGTAGTTCTCCCCAGTGGGAAAAATTGGGCGAGAAAACGAGTGGTGAGATCATCCCAAATTGAGATGGATCCGGCGGGAAGTCGCTCAAGCCAATTACTAGCTTGGTCCCGTAGAGAAAATTGGATGAGACGCAAGCGCGTTGTCTCCCGTGTGGTAATATCAAGGTCGATAGAGTCAACGATTTTAAGGAAGTCCTTGAGATGCTGATTAGGATCTTCGGAACAAAGTCCATAGAATGCACATCCGTTTTGCACCAACCGGATGGTGTAGGATCGTAGGGTCGTAGTTTGAGCTTGAATGGGAAGCTCAATGGTGTTCCTATAGCCTTGATGGCTCGGTCAAGAGTATTCACTAAGAGTACGGCCTCTTGGTGAGTCAAGTGGTGGTGGATTGAGTGGAAGTGGTTGATGTGGTGGTGGATTGTCACCCATGGTGATAAGTGACAATGTTACGAACAAAAACACGAAGAAGGGGGATAGACTACAAGGAAGCTAATGAAAATTAGAAAAAATTTCACTTGATAGGTATCAAGCAAGGGAACCTAAACAAGATAGAATTCTAACTAGCTATTCTATTCTCAAATGCGCGGCCAAAAACTTGATCTTGTGATAAGGCGTTCGGGCCTAGAAAACCTCCTTTTCTACAAGAAATTTTTCAACCCTCTAGGCAGTGAACCTAATCATTGTAGTGTAGTATGGGGTAAGCCTCGGGGATTGATATCGTTCTCTAGGGGATGATTCTTTTTATTCATTTTATGGTTTTTTAGAAAGTAAAGGTAAAATCTCAGGGTATATGATTGGGGGGTGGTACTTCTACCGATTTCTCTACTTCTACTAATTATCTAATTTAACTAATTACTACGGATAGTTTATGCTAATTGAGGTGTGCTCGTATGATGATTAAAGACGTGTTCACTTAGATACTATTACTCTCTAGTTATCTTTTATTGGTCGGTTGAATTGTCACGTCCTTTATCTTAACGCGTTGTATTCCTATTAGTCATAGGGGGTACGTATTCCCTAGTTCTATGAATGTATCTCTCCTATAGAATGCACGGGTTCGGCAAGTATAATAATATTTTCCCCGAATACTCTATCGTCCTAAAGCACACTCACGCAATAAACACAACGAAAGCCTAGTTGCACTCCTAGGCTTCTATCAATTAAGACAAGAGACAACCTAACAACAATCAATAACTAGGTTTCATAGATCTAAGCAAACACACAAGTAATTTAGCTAGACATGTTAAACAAGCAAGCATACACACAATCAATTGAACATGGGGTAGACATGATGATAAATTGGAATAACAAACTTATCTTGATGTGTAAAATAGGGTATGGGACCCTAGAATACTTTCCAAGTCGGACTACAAATGAGTTAGGGTTTGCTCTCCAAAATTCTACTTCCTAAAATACAAGTCGCCGTCATTAGGTTTTCGTCTTGGCCAAGTCATCGTTGGGACGACGTCACTTGAGAAGTGTGACGCCGTCAATCTTCATGCAGGACGTCGTCTGAACTATGGATCTTGGGCATCTGGTGTGAAAAGTATGAGTGACGCCTTCCAGAAGTAAGGCGTGGCGTCGTCGAACTTTAGGACCGAAATTCCGTTGAGCCGTCGCGTGCACTTTTGATCAAGTCTTCATAGAGGGCGTCGTCGCCGCTGGATGAGGCAGTCGGTGTAATGATCGGGCTTTGAGTGTCTTGATCTTGACTTTGCCATTTTCTTCATGTTTTCGCTCCTTTTAGTCCAAATATGCTTCATTCCATCATTTGCTTTCAAAAGACCTAAAAAATGAAAAGAAATGGTTTTAAGCAGTAACGGATATAAAATATGTCGATTTAGGGCTTAAATGACCCCCTAAAAGCGTACGTTTTAAATCCTTATCAATGTCATTAGTCGTCTTGATCTTGAACTTCGTGAAATGTCTTAGAACTATCTTGATTCTTTGTTCCTTCATGCTTTGTGATCTTTGATTAACGTTTTTGATCTTTCTTGCCTTCGATCAACATCTTCAATGATTTGTCGTGTCATCTTCTCCACCATACTCATACTTCTTGAAAAGACTTTGAATTTCATACTAAGGTCTTCCTTACTTGATACATGAACTTGTTCTTCTGAATGTCGTCGGGTACTGTTAACTTCCCCACCATTCTTGTAACTGTCACCTGTAATCCGCGCAGGTACCTAAAATGGATGAAATACCAGATAGATGAGGACTTGACATTTTGATCTTTAACTTTGAAGTAAAACTTTTTCTTGAACATTCTGACTTGATCTTTGATGAGGATGATCTTCATATAAGTATGAGTATGTGGAGGTGAAGGTGTTGATGTACATGGTGGTGATAAATGGTCTTTCCTCCAAGTGACTATCATCAGTACCTGCATAAATATGTTAGTCGAAAATACTAATCAATCACGGTGGACTTTTCTTAGAGAATAGACCACTACAATTGTTTTACTGATGAATGTCTTGATTCCATTCACCTTGGTCGGGCACATAAGCCGTCTGAATCCCGTTGAGGGACAGTTATCATTACATTGGATAAATCCAAGTAACAACCCATGTCTTCAGGACTCAATTCATGAAAGGAATCTCCTTGGCGGGATTTCCATCACTTACAGGTTCGAATGTCAAGAGTATTAACAACATAGTGTGAAAATACTTCTCTAATCCTTAAAAAGGTTGTTCCTGAATTGGAGGCCCTCAAGAAGGCTAACAAGATATGCCGAAGTGTATCAACAATTCGGTGAGTCATTGAAGTATGCAGTATCACTCCACGATAGACCGTGTGAAACATAAAATAACCACCATGATATGTGAGGCAAGATCAAAGATCTTTCAAAGACTCTTATCGACTTGTGTCCTTTTGGCGAACACAAGTGTATGATATTGGACGGTGTATCCTAAGAGATTTTTGATGAATCTCGTAGCTCTGAACTTCGATTAAGTGCGTTTTGATTTTAGTGAGCGGAGGCTGGAGTAGACTGCCACCTTTTCAATATCAACACATCTCAGAGTGAGAGGTTGATAGCAGTGGCGGAGCTACACTTATTATTTTGGGAGGGCCAAATTGTATGTAAAATTATTTTAGGAGGGCCAAACTATTAAATTCATATACATTTTACAGTTACTAAACAAAAATAGTTCATTTCTCTGTTTAGTACTTTGAGTTGTGGGGGGGGGGCACCACCCTCTTTGGTCCTCACATAGCTCCGCCCTTGGTTGATAGATTATGCAAGGTTCTCCGTGAGAGATGAAACAAGAACCTTTTAAGAGGAACTTGAGTGTCTAGGAGGGGTTGTGCAATGAGTCACTGGGTTCATGACGTCTTGTCTTCAATACCGATGTCATCTTTGTGACAACCAGTAGCAGATGTATTGACCCGGTTTCTGTCCTAAGTTTATGGAAGGCTATTTCTTTTCACCTTTTCATAACTTTTCTTTTTCATTCTTCAACCCCTTCGTTCTCCTTTCCTCACTTTACTCCTTTTTTTCAATCATACCTAAGGACTTTCTAATTCTAACTATTTGGAATTGTCCCTGGGTAGATCCCTCCAGCTCTGGCGGATCATAGGACATAAAACCTAACCTTAATCACCTTATAACTCCATGATTATCCTATGTTGCCATAAAACCTTTTTGTAAAATCTCTCAAAGTGTTTATGATTGTGAAAGATATTTTGTTGACACTTTGAGAGTTTTATATTTCAGAAATACTCCTCCTCTACATGTGCACATAAATTTTTAAGATAAATTTGCACATTTAGGGAAGAGTTTGCACTTTTGAATTGGTCGACTTTCAATAAACAAGACTGATTCGAGACACGTTTACATCACTAGTGAACTAGCTTGAAATTATTACCCGGCCTGGTCAAGTCCAAAGAAAGTTTCTCGAAATGGTACATTCTACTTAGACAAGTCCAATTCAAGACACGCTTACATCACTGGTTAGACCAACTTGAAATTATTACCCGTCCAGGAACAAGTCTTTTCGAGTGCTGACTTTATTTTATCATCAATTCATTGGTTACGTCTGAGTCGAGCTCTTTTGAGATTCAACAATGATCTTAAAACATTTTGATCACATTTTAATCACGTTTCTCCCCCTAAAAAATAGCATATCTACGTTGTTTTTGAAACAAAATGATTAAAAGATATGATTTTCGAAAAGCATTTGTAGAGAAACTGATTTAGCATTAATTCAAGAATGATCTTAAAACATTTCGATCATATTTTAATCACGTTTTCCCCCCTAAAAAATAGCATATCTATGTTGTTTTTGAAACAAAATGATTAAAAGATGTGATTTTCGAAAAATATTTGGAGAGAAACTGATTTAGCATGATTTTTGAAAATTTTTGGTTTTATACTCCCCCTTAAGGCTGCCCATAGTCGTGACCTGGGTCACCGCCTGCCACATCAGCTTTCTCTCTCCGGCGACCAGACACGACCAAGTTGTCACAGTCGATAACCGACTTTTTTTTTGTTTTTTTGTTTTTTTTAATTCAAATATTTTTAACAACAAAATTAAACTTCATTAATAATAAAAATATTACAATAATAAATTCAAATAAACATTGAAAACATTACGTAAATTATTCAAATAACATTAAAAACATTACAAAAATTCTTCATCGTCTTCCTCATCGTCATCGTCACTACCGTCTTCATTCTCTTGATTGACTTGATTTCTATTTTTTCTCCAAATGTGTTCGATCAAATCAGATTTTAAGTGTTAATGAGTTGATGAGTCCATTAGCTCCTGAGTAACTACTAACAATTCTTTATGCGATCTTAAGAGGTCGTGATCACGATGGCCCTCATTTTCGAACCATGTAGGACATACCGCCCGCTGCTTGTGTTGAATGATCATATTATGTAATATGATACATGTATATACAATATCTTGGAGATTTATACAACCCTCGAGCAGGAACTTTAAGCATTTTCCACTTCTTCTTCAACACACCAAAAGGCCGTTCCACACTTCCACATCTTTCTTTGCTGCTTCGTGCTTCCTCTTGTACAATATTATTTTTTCATCACCCGTGGGAGGATTTGAAATGGACTTAATAAGAACGGACCATTGTGGATATATCCCATCAGTGAGATAATATCCCCTTTTATAAGGTACATCGTTAGCCTCGAATTCAAGGTCTGGTGCTCTCCCAGATTTGATATCATCGAAAGCAGGGAGCGATGTAAAGCGTTCGTCGTTATTCATTCGGAGACACCAAAGAACACATGTCAAATCCATAAATCTTGGGAAGCGACCGCTTCCAATAAAATGAATGGATGTGGCCCGTGATCACCCTTAGCATATTGACCTCTCAAACTATTTGGTCAATTCTCCCACTCCCAACTTATACAATCAATGCTTCCCATTATCCCAAGAAATCCATGCTTATGCTCGTGATGAGCATATAATCTTTCAAGGTCAGAATACGTGGGCTTTTGCAAATACTCAACACCATATAACTCCATGATAACCTTGCAAAACTTACGGAGACATTCACTGGATGTTGTTGCATCCAATGCCAGATTCTCGTCAAGAGAATCAGGAACGGCCGCGTATCCCAATTGACGAATGGCCACAGTACACTTGACCAATGAGCCAATACCAGGTATGCCCCTAGCATCAAGAGTTTGTTGAAAGTAAGGAGAATGATCTGTTACCTCTCGAACAATTTGTGTGAATAGTTCTCGGCTCATTTGGAACCGCCGACAGAATGTTCTTTCAACGAATTGCGGGTTTTCGGAGAAGTATGCCGCCACTAAACGATTATGAGCACCCTCATGATCCCTACGTATGTACCTTCGTGGAACTTTTGGCTGTGATGCTTGGTAAGCCTTCCAAGCAAAATCCGAAAACTCCACAAACTCACTAAAAACTTCATCATCGTCGGAAGACGAAGAATCAAATAATAGCTCGTACGACATATTAAAAGAATGTGTTTGAAGGTATTGATAGAAATGTTGTTTGAAATTGTGTGTTTAGAAGTGTGTTTCAGGTTAGTATTTATAGGATGTAAAGTGGTAGTTTTTTTTAAAAAAAAGTAATAAATTTTTGAAAATGGGTGAGTTTGAAATCGGTTGAAAAAACAACCGATGTTTTTTTTCTTCCCTCGACCGATATGCGACCCACGTTCCACACTCGTGTCGACTGACTTTGAAGTCGGTCGTGTGCCTCGACCAACCAACTTCCTCCTTCCCACTGTGACAAGCCTAAAGAAAGTATATTTTGACATTTTAATGAGGGAGATATCTTGGTACCAAATGTGAGAGATTTTGAGAAATGTTTTTGAAAAAAATTTGAACCAATGGTACGCAAGATGAGAAAGATTTTGAAAATCTTTTGAAGATATTGTAGAGAATTATCTTTTGAAGATATTGTAGAGAATTATCTTCATTTGTTTCAAGAGAAGTGCTCGATATTTATGAAAATCAATTTTGTGTAGCACTTTCCTTTCTTTAAAGTACGGGTTGCAAGCTGACATACTTACAAGCCATTATTTTGAAGTATGGGTTTCGTACTAAAGTTTACGAAAGCCATTATGTTTTAGGACAAGTGCTTGAAAAATATTTAAAACCTTTGTTTTGGTTAAGTACTGTTAGGAATTGGAAAATTCCTTAGTGAAGAGTCGGTCACCCCAAATATTATCTAGCATAAGTTAGCTCGTAGACTTGTCGTTATTTACGTTTTATGTAGTTAATTAGTTAGTCGATGGCGTAAAATAGTTTAGTGCAACACCGTGGAGGAAGGACGGGTCTTTACCCAGCTGTATCCCCGATCCACGGCCGTTAGGAGGTCGTTGAGTCTGTAGTATAAATACCCTTCCATCCATGGAAGGGGTGGTGCTCATTTTAATCTAACATTTCCTTTGAGTAAACCTCTAGCAAGAACACCCTCTCTCTACTTTCTCTCTAAAATGGTAAACATGTATTTTGATCTCCCAAGACCACCGAATCATCAACACAATAATATTTGGATCCTAACAATTGGTACGAGCCAAGGTTTTTGTGTTGTCTTGATTTGTTGTGGTTTTGATTCTTGTTTAAACTGTTATTGTACTTTTATTGGCCGGAAAATTCTTTTCGATTATTATTTTAGTAGCGTTTGTTTTAACAAGTTTTAGCATCTGTTTTGATAAAAGCGTCATATTTGTCCATTCTTGTATACACATCTGTTTTGGGTCATTTGTCCAAAACAGTACCATAATATCGGATTTTTGTACCAAAAGTTGTGATATATGGTGGTCAAACAAGGTCAAAACGGGTCAATAAACCATCTTTTATGCACTTTTACGAGTTCAATGAATACGGTCATGTTTTCGCGGTCAAACTTGGTCAAAGTTGGTCATATGTAGCGCTTTTATCACGTTTTACGGGTTTCTTTGATGATGGTCGGAAAATGTAGTCGGAAAACTCATCGGAAAACATAAAAATCTTGCTAGCGACTTAGACACAAAACTGTCCTAGCGAGTTAGACCTAACGACTTGTTATTTAACAAGTCGTAGCGAGTCAGCTTAGCGACTTAGTGCTAGCGACTTAGTGCTAGCGACTTAGTGCTAGCGACTTGGCTAGCGACTTGTCCTAGCGACTTGTCCTAGCGACTTGGCTAGCGACTTGTCCTAGCGACTTGGCTAGCGAGTTGACTCAAGACAATTGTCACTAGCGACTTGACACCATTGACCTAGCGAATTAGACAGAAACGGAAATGAAGAAGAAGATGAATGATATATTGACCACAACCTCTAAACCTTATGACCAATACCAATATTCACAATCACATACCATTAAACAACCTCTCGACCTCAGGTTCAACGTAAACCATCCTCGGTCCATGAAAGCTTATACGTGTTATCTAAAGATAAATCAGATCCAAATCCTATTCAAACAACTAATCCTAGACCTAGACTCACTTCAAAAACCCTCACATCACTCCCCAACTCTCAATCGTGACTCTAGGACTCGTTATTGGTAAAGGAAAATTTTTGTACGAGACCTCAGATAATTTGTTTCGTGGTTCTCATAATGAAAAACATTCAAGGCTATCAAGAGCCTCAAACACGAATAACAAATAAAACCATCATCGATCCAAAGGTTGTGATAATATTGAAACAAAGCTGATAAGATCAAAACCATTAGGGTTTCATCTCCTTCTTGTTCGGTTTAAATGAAACTAAATGACATATCTTTAAGAGATCTCAGAATTATTTCGTGGCACTTAAATGATATATCAAGACTTCCAAGAGCCCTTATCACGAAATAAACTTACATCATAGATTAGATTGTGACAATTTTCGAATTTAAGAAATGATGTTAACAACTTTGTTAATCCATTTTCTTGATTCGTTTCATATTCTAATGCATGATTACCAAATGAAACCTACCTGTGGCGTTGATTAAGACCCGTACCATCCCTGTGGCTTTGATGTTGTCCTCGAAGCCATCCACGTGGCGAGGTCAACATGGTATGAGTGAGTTATTTAATGTCGCCGCTTGTATCTTTGATCATCCTTGTTACATAGGTCGAATATTGTATTCGAATGATCACGAAAGGAACAGTGGTATATGAGGTTGGATTATTTTTGGCGATTTGGTGAAGGCGATGTGAGTGGATATTAGTGAGGAGGCGGTAAAAAAGCGGAGAGAGTTTAGGGTTACGTAAGAGTTGTTAACTTATTACTTTGTGTCAAAAGATGAGAGTTATACCACTTTATTAGGGTAACATACGGGTGGACTCATGGGCTTGAGCAGATTGACCATCTTGGACTCCTTGGTCATCAATTCAAAAATGGATAAGGTGTCTTTGTTGATTGGATGGGCCATTACTTATGGGCCGTGTGTTGTGGTAAGTTGAATCGGGTCAAGTGTACTCTTTAAACAAGAATGCCATAAGTCACATTATGATGAGTATCTCTCATTAGTCACGAGTTCTAGTGGTATTATTTGATTTGTACTGAAGTGTGATGGACCTCTTTTGATACCGTTGAGTTAATATGAAGTCTTGCCTACGAAGAATGTTTGTTATGATGTGTTGTTAATAATCCGAATATGGGCTTTTAATCGGATATGTTTGCATATATGAGTATTAGACTTGGATATTGAATCGAACCGAGATAAATCTTGATTAATTGGGTTTCTCATGATTAAGATTTGATAATATGAGGTTTATAAGATTTAACGATGAGATCTGTCGATGAGATTTGACAATGATTTTGGATGAGCATTGATGAAATGATGAGACTTGTTGCTATGGGGTTTGATACTTTGGCTTATGCATTTTACGGAGAATTGTATATCACGGCTTGAATTGATGGATGAACAATGTTGACTACAGGGTGGTTTATATTTGATATTCCTTATTTGGACTTGATGTGAGGATTTTTCGGGCACGTTTACTTATTTAGTCTTCATGAAGACTACTTGTTTGGGCATTTATAGAGTGTGATAAAGACTTGGCTATTTAGATGCGGTTGTGATTCTTTCTCGATTTACCCACAACGTAACTATCACTTTGGTGTCTCACGCATTGAGGATACGTCAAGAGGTTTTGTACAATGGGTACACCGCTTCTTTTCACGAGGATGAGTACAAGTTTAAGTAACAAATGCAGGAATTCTACTTCATGATCAAGTTTGGTATATCGAGTTTACTTCACCAGTGGTCACAAAGAATACCGAATGAATTCGTGAATGATGTGTTTACCAAAGTGTTTATTGGATGGTTGATGATAATGTTGATGTTGGATAATGGACCATTGATAAACCAACGCATGTTCCCTAAAACAGATATTCACGAAACCAAAGTTGCCATAACACATTCAAGTCGACATTGTTTACGGTCTTGTCTTGGTTTTGTAAAATCCATGAAGAACCTATTTCTCGGTTTAAATCATAGACATGTAAAATCCCGTGACAATGGAAACATCCTGGTAATTGTAAAGTGCATTTCTGGATCAATCATACGGTTTATTCTTGGTTTTATAAAATCCCGCGAAAGATACTATTTCTCGGTTTAAACTTTAGAATTGTAAAATCCCGTGATGATGGAACCATCTTGGAGAAAGGAAAGCGTATCTCGGGGTCTTCTGATGCTGGTATTACGGGTTCTGTTTTGAAGAAGGGATAAAATGGTGTACTTCAAAAATTGGATGTGTGTTTTGATATTCATCATGGCGGTTTGGTTACTTCAAAGTTTTACGGGGTTATGCTCATTAAACCATGGTCGGGATAAAACCATTATCATAGTTCACTTATAAAGTCAAAGGAGGCTAGATTTGAGCAGTTCAGAAGATGTGACAACGGCGTTAATTCGGTATTATTTATTTGAGGTTGAAGTGAATTATCACGGGCGAGTGTACTTAGTATCTGAAGGTATCGGGGATGGTTGGATGAAGATTCTTCATGATCCTTGTTCAAGCTTGTTATTTAAAACGAAGACTTGGAAATCTAGTTATTGTTGAGTGACTTTTACCTTTTCTTTTACCGCTTGGGGGAATTGGGCTCTTATCATCTCAAAATAACTATCACTTTAAGGAGTTACGTTGTAGTGCTCAGTGTCACATTCAATTGTTGATTTTCAAGAGGTGATGTCGTCTTATACTTGATGGTTGGTTGGTTGAAGAGTATAGAGTAATTAGAGATTCAATGGAGGATGAAGTCTCGGCACCGCTCTTTGTTACATATGTGCAAGTATAAGTCACGAGTTCGGGATAGTTTACTTCAGGGTCAAATTCATCATATTGGGTTTTCTCCATCAGTTGTCACTACAAAGAGCCTACAGAATGATAATGGGGTTAATTACATGTTTTTCCAAGAGAGTGAAAAGAGAGATTATGACGTATGAACACTATAGTTCATGCCTCGTTCCTCAAAGAAAAGAAAATCTATGCGTGTCGCCTCGCTTTATCTTCGGAAGAAGAAAATCTTCTCATTAATGACCATTCTCATCAACATGCTTCATACTTTTCCATGCGCCTGGTATTCAAGTGAACCGGCTACCATCGATTGTTTTCTCATTCCACTTGCTCGATTAAAATGAAGATGGCGACATCATGTGCTTATTTTGCGGGAGAGAAGTGTGAATAGAACATTCGGATGATTTTCACTTACTTAATCAAGAATGGCAACTCCGTATGCAATTCTTGAGGGGAGAAAAAGTGTGAAATTCTTGCATGGTTGATTATTATTTGAGAATTTAAATGGTCATACGGCTCTAAACTCATGTAAGAACCGAGCCTCTTCATTATCGGGTCATCTTCACATGGGTTTTCTCTTCTAAGAGCCGTTGGTTGACATCTTCACTCGGATTGATGAGTTTATCAACAAAGTGCTTCGGTTAATGCCTCACGTATACATCAACATGATGATTCCGAACAATCTCTCGTTTGTTTGATGTGATTGGTAGTTTGGTGTTACCATCTTGTGTGTTCGTTGCGGCACGATTGTTGATTTCCTTGATGAACATCTTTACATTCTTGTTTGATTGGGAGGATTTTAGTTAAGGGGATTTGCAAGATGTAAGTTAATTGGGATGCTTTTTGGTGGGATGCTTTTGGTATGAGTTGAAGATGTTAACTATCTATTCCCAACCGCACAATCTTGAAGAAGGTCGAGTCTGATGCATTCTACATTTTACGCTACATGTTAGAAGACTAAAGGCGAGTTGCATTTAACGATCTAAAGACTTCTTCTTAATCTGGGCATCTATCAAGCAGTTGTCGGTTTAGGGAGAGCACTAATGGGGAGATTTAAATGCATTCAATCCCCAATTAGACTTGCTCATATTCTCATGTGATGACTCCTCGAGACATTGTTATTGACTAATTCTCGTATTGGACATTTGACTCAAGTTGATTACTTGAGTTAATCATTTATCACTTATTTGAGATTGAAGTTGACTTTTACAAAGGCGTGTTCTTATTCGATAACTTGCTCGGGCTTAAGAATTTGAGTTGAAGACTTGGTTTATCTAGTTACCGGCGATCGAAGTGGATGGTTGAAGACACAGTTAACTATCACAATTAGGAGTTACTTTGTTTTACTCGATGTCACACGCATATGACGGTGTGGATAATCGCAAGAGGTGTTAATGTCTCATACTTTGTTTGGGTAGTGAGTACTTAGAGATTTGCTTGAAGCATAAATTCTCTACACGTTCTTCCATCATTAGGTGCAAGCTTAAGATACAAATGTGGGAAGTTGACTTGATTTCAAGTATGGTATAGCGGGTTTTCTTCTTGATGGTCACCTCAAATTGTCTGAAGGGTTGATATAAATAGTCGAGAGAGTCTTGACATGTTGATTCTCACAAAGACTTCAAGCAATATTCTCAACAAATTTCAAGTATTTGGGCTTACAAAGAGTTCTTGATTACGAAGTGTCAAAAACCAAAGAAGGCGTAAGGAGACTCACATATAAACACAAAGCGAGTAAACTTGATGAACTTAACTCTTCTAAATGGCGAAGACATCCGGGAAGACAAATGTTAGTACCGCAGAGAAACTCGAGGTTTGACTCATGGAGAGTAAACTTGATGAGCTTAATACTTCTAAGTGATTGAAGATATCCCGGAAAACAATTGTCATGACCGCAGAGAAACTCAAGGTTTTACTCATCAAGGCTTTTTGTGTTATTATTCCAACTCGTGGGGAAGTGATGTTAGAAAGTTTACGAAGATAAAGAGGTACACTAGTATGTGGTGATTTCGATGGTATCGCAATGATCGGGGAGAGAATGTGTACATTGGGGATGCTTATTTGTTTCACTTGAGTGTTAATCGATGATTCGAGATATAATCACTTATTCGGTGTTGACATCCATGATTGTCACCCGCAGATAATCGATGACTTGGCACGCTTCTTCAATGTTATCGATTATTCATTCCTTGTGTATTGGTATACTTGGATACTTGAGCTTCATACACATTCATCGAGGACGAAAGATGTGATCATAGGGAGGTGTTCTACATTACCCTCTTGATGTGTATTCGGGAGAGTTCTTGGATATTGGTGTACCGGGTTCTTGAGCTTCATACACGTTCATCTCGGAAGAAAAATGTGAACATGGGAAGGTGTTCTTCATTCCCTCATGAAGTGTATTAGGAGAGTTCTTGAGCATTATACTAAGAGGTCGATGCATAATTTCAACTACTTGGGGAAGTGTTCTCTTGACACCTTTTGGAATTGATCGCTTGGACTTGATGGAAAAGGAAAGTTGAGAAGATTATTTTAGTGTGGGATGAAACATTGTTGTTCTTCTATTGGATGATATAACCCGAATGGAGATCCTCGATTATCGTTCTTAATTGGAGCGGTGAGATTTATGATAATGGTGTGCTTACTTGTGCACTGGCTAAAGCAAGCTTGAAATAGAGCTTGAATCTGCTCATCTTAAGGATTTTCGGTTTGGGGAAGCGCGAGTCTCACTTTCGGATGGTTCAATTTCTTTCTTGATTCGGGAGCATCGAAAGCTTTGGTGGTGAATGTTTAAGAGATGATGACTTCCATCTTCTACAACGGGTCATTCGATATCCTTATCTCGGTACTCGTATCATCATCTTCTTTTACTATATCATCTTCTCTATCTTTGTATATATTTATCTGAAAATCAAAATACAAAAATATAAAACCAACAAAAAGAAAATAGAAAAATATAAAACCATCAAAACAAAATACAAAAATATAAAATCAACAAAAACCCATAAAAATCAGAAAAAATTTGAAAAAGTCCAAAAATATGTTTTTCTCAAGACATGTCTTCTGGTATCGATAACATCTACGGTCTTAGAAATGTCATTCAATAATGGCACGGGACCATAGATGAAGTTCGAGCGAGGAGGTGTAAATATTTCTTTTCAAAACATGTCACAAATGATGGCTTGCGATTACTTGATTACTTGACCCGTGCTTATACTATGGCTTGCTATTATTTGAGATAGCAACCCGTTCTTTAAAGGAAGGAAAGTCTTTGCGCTAAACCAATTTTCAAATATTTCGTGCACTTATCCTAAAAAAAAAAAAAAAAAAAAAAAAAAAAAAAAATTGAGGAAAGTATTTGAAGGATCGTTGTTCCTACACAAATGTTTTCCGTCTAAAATTCTTGAGAAAAATATTTGTTGTATTTCAAAATGGTGGTAAAATGAGTTGCTTGAAAATCAATCGGGATCGAGTTTTCATATTATTCATAAAAACTCAATCGATGACTTGACACTTTTAAAACTTTTCAAGAAAAAGAGTCATTGATTGAGGGAAGAATATTTTCAAATTTATATCATCTAACGGACTTTCCTAATTATCCTACGTGTTTATCGAAAAATATAATTGCCTATGTTGAAGGACTAGGTTTCTAGGATATGATTGTTAGGATTAGATGATTAAAGTTTGATGAACACATAATTCCCATGCTATATATGATCTGATTGTTATGTTGAATTGACTTTAATTAGTCGATTGTTGTTATGGGTGATGTCGACCACCATATATATATGTATGTGTGTTTACTAACGTATGCAGATATCATGGATTTAAGAATGTTCCCGATCCGGATCCCACTAATAATGATGATTGGATGCCGAAAGGAAAGGGTAACTATTTCTTGGGTTGACAAATGAAGAAACGGAGCTTAATTGGACTTCTATGGAGAGTTGGCATAAATGCAACGAAAGAGGTCTCACCGCATCGGCGAGATGGTTTTCTTAAGTGATTGAAGAAATGGAGCTTAATTTGACCTCGGTTGGCATTCAAAATGCAGCGTGAAGAAGAAGTCTCACCGCATTGCGAGCGGTTTTCTTCCAAGCCCTACAACAAAACATCAACAAAAGCGACTCAACCACTAACGTATCTTTGTGCGGGATACCATTTTAAACAATTTTGAGTAAATTGAATTAAATTGTTTTGAAAATGGAAAAATATTGTTTTGAAAATATATTGGACTAAATTTTGAAAATCACCGGACTTCATTTTATCAAAACTTGAGTCACTCAATTATCGACTACGGTCATGGATTGAGGGAGAGTGATTTAAAATAAAATATTTTCAAACGATATTTCTTCACAAAAGTTCCGCTTTGTACAATATAAGTGGTGATCTAAAGATTTAATGTTATGTCATGGTATGGTTTTCTTTAAAACTCAAAGATCATCAAAATGAAATTTTTCTGTTCTTGTTTGATTGTGAAATTGTTTTATTTTACTTAAAGATCTCTTAAAACTATCATACGACACTAACAATCTTTAATGTCTAAATCTGGTCCTTATCTATCATTTTTCAAAATTAAATCTTGCCACGTCTTTCCCAAATTTTTCTAAATGACTTAATCGATTGGGATCACAAATCTCAAATGGTTTGATATTTCTGATCGGGGTAGAGATCGTGATTTAAATCTCAAATCTGTTTAAATGGAATTGGTTTTAGTCCTTTAAAGGCACTCCTGCCTCCATGTGCCAAACAATTTCATACACAATGCACATGTTGAGGAGGAGGATTTATCCAAAAACATGATGAGTATTTAAACCAGGCCACATATTCTCCCATGTTTTATAAACCGTATTAAATCACTTGGGATCCAAAATCTCAAAGGGTTTGATATTTTTGATCGGGGGAGAATTTGTGATTTAATAATGAAATTTGATAAAAGGTGATCGTTTGGATTCAATTATGCGGTCGCTCTCTCGTATGTGCTAAGCGCTTTGAATCTCGAAGCACATATTGAGGGGAGCAAAACCATCGAGTACAAAAGTTTTTTAAAAGATTATAAAGTACCTTGATTATGTTTTCAAATGGTTTTCTTAATGGATTTTGTGATTGTGGATGTGCTTCAAAAGAACTCTTGCCTCTATGTGATAAAAATGTTTTCAAATATCCTATGCACATATTGAGGGGGAGAATTTACCAAAGAAAATCAAATGGCTTTTTCCATGGAAATTGTGATCAAGAAATTATTTCAAAGAAATTATTTCAAAGAACTCTTGCCTCCATGTGCTAAACAATTTCTAAATCATACGCACATGTTGAGGGGGAGGTTTTCTAAATGATCAAAACTATTAAGGTACAAAATGCTTTGATCTCGTATCACAAGTACCTTGATTGGTTTTCCAAATGATTTTTTCAATTGGTTTCATGAAGGAAAGAACAATACCAAAAGACCGACCAATTTACTTTATGCATGGTGTTATAAGGATGGTTAGGTTAGGTATTTGTTCCCACGATCCGCCGAATCAGGAGGGATCTACCGAGGACAATCCACTAGATAGTGTAGAGTCCTTAGGTATATTGAAAAAGGAGAAAAATGAGAATATGGGAAGAGTGCGGATGAGGCCGAGCTAGTCTTGGAATAAACCCAACAAGGTTCTAGTTATGAAGTCTCGGTAAGCTTGAAGGGTTGAAGAATGAAAAAGAACTGAATGTGAAAAGGGTGAAAAGAAATAGCCCTCCATCAATTCAACCTTAGGGCGTAAACCGGGTTCAATACATATGCTACTTGGTGTTTACTAAGGTAACACCGGTATTGAAGACAAGACATCATGGACCCGAGTGATGCCCGCATCTAAACTTCCCAAGCTACTCAAGTTCCTCTTAAAGGGCTTGTTTCATTCTCACGGGAACCGACATAATCTATCGACTTTCTCTTAGAGATTGTTGATATTGAAGAAGGAGACCCTCTCCTAGTCTCCGACACAGAACCAAATATGCATGATTGAGTCTAGAGCCAAGAGATCATCCACAATATCTCGTTAGGACACTAAATTCTTGAAGACTTGCTTTTCACACAATGTGGAAAGTAAGTATATATTAAGAGTCCCACGCATTATCCTTGTGGTATTGCGGAACATCCGAGTGATATGAAAATATTCACGATGAAGATGGAAATCCTTCTAGAGCCAACATCAAACAAGCTCTTGGTGGGTGACATGTGAAATCTTGCAAAGATCAAGCTTGTGACAAGCGGATAGAAACGATGGGAGATTCTTTCTTGAATCTACCTTGGTCCAGAATGGAATTGACGAATACTTTTGGAAAAACCGTTCGATGTGCAAAATCTTATTTTCTCTAGCACGTCGAATGTGTATTCATTTCAAATTCAAAAGTATATCGATTGAAAAATACTTTTAGAAAAACCGTTCGATGTGCGAATCCTTCTTTTCGCTAGCGTCGAATGTGTACTCATTTTCAAATACAAAAGTGTTTTGATTGAAAATTGATCTTTCTCATAAAACCTTCGTCGTATTGCAAAATCTTTCTTCAAGCAATACGCGATTGTTTTCAAATCATTTTCATCAATCGGTGAATCTCAATTATTTGGTTCACTCACTCCGTGTTGTCTTCTTTGAGGCGTTCGGTTTGAGAACGACTAGAACATTGCGAAACCACATCAAGGAGATTCTTAGGAATCCTACGATCACAGCAAGATGCTTGTCTTGATCAGCGGGAACCGTGGGCGTGTACCTCAATTCAACGAAGTGATCAAAGACACTTTCGTGTGTTTTATTGCTAATCTGTCTTATGCGGTACACCCCGACGATTGCGGTGATCGAAATTGAGGAGTCAATCCAAAGCCGCATGCTCACAGCATCCACACTTAATTTGAAGAAATCATGATGGTGCATATCTACATAACACGGCTCGATATTTCATTCTATGCTTATGCTTCACGCTACAAATATCATGAACCGAAGAAGGCTTCCGCTACTCGATGGAAAGATGTCATGATTCAAAGTGTGAGCATGTCGGTCCAAAAGTCACAACATCACATGATGGCAACACAATAAAGGGTGATCCGAGATTTACTATGGTGATGATCTCGATGAAAGCTCGAAGATCATCAAAGATGTGGATCGATTAAAGGCCTCCACTAAAAGTACAAATCAATGCGGACTTTGAAGTTGCACTACAAAAGCACAAAGATTGCGGAAATGAAGAATTCAAGTCTACGAGCTCAAGAACATTGTCAAGAATAGAATGCTAGGATTCGAAATGTAAAACATGGGGTGACCTCCCTTAGGGGGAGATTGTTAGGAATTGGAAAATTCCTTAGTGAAGAGTCGGTCACCCCAAATATTATCTAGCATAAGGTAGCTCGTAGACTTGTCGTTATTTACGTTTTTATGTAGTTAATTAGTTAGTCGATGGCGTAAAATAGTTTAGTGCAACACCGTGGAGGAAGGACGGGTCTTTACCCATCGTATCCCGATCCACAGCCGTTGGGAGGTCGTTGAGTCGTAGTATAAATACCCCTTCCATCCATGGAAGGGTGGTGCTTCATTTTAATCTAACATTTCCTTTGAGTAAACCTCTAGCAAGAACACCCTCTCTCTCTACTTTCTCTCTCTAAAATGGTAAACATGTATTTTGATCTCCCAAGACCACCCGAATCATCAACACAATAATATTTGGATCCTAACAAGTACTTTCCTTTCTTTGAAGCACGGGTCCTAAACTGATGTGTCCAGAAGCCACAGGTCCCATAACCCCACCCCACCACCACAACTTACACATTGAACTATGACCTATTGGCTAAACTATGACCTATGACCTATTGGCTAAACTATGAACTATGACTAGGAGGTGTATTTATACTACTATACACAATAAACTATGACCTATTGGCTAAACTAGTCCATGTGTAAGTAAATAAAAAATCTAATGCAATTCCCGTAATGACTTCACTTTAACGAGGCTAACACTACCCAACCCCACCACCGCCACATACCATTTATTATATAATTAGGCCCATTGATCAGGAAAAAAATGCATTTTATTAATGTGTTTCCTCATAAATATGAGTAACATCTAGGTAACTGCAAATAATATGACTAGAGGAAAAGCCAAAATAGTCTGGAAAAGGATCTATTCTCTAAAGAAGCAAGGAGGATTAGGTCTTAAAGATTTGAATCTGTTGAATAAAGCATTGTTAGTAAAGCATTTATGGAACATTGTAAGAAAAAAAGATACTTTATGGGTCAAATGGATAAATATAATAAAGTTAAATGGAAAGAGTCTCGGAGAATCAGTATGACAGAAATGACAGTTGGGGATGGAAGAATCTTCTTGAGCTTAGAGATATGGTAAGATAGCATATTTGATACATAGTTGCTAATGGCGAACATATTTCTGTGTGGTTTGATGTATGGAGTGAGTTTGGTGCTATATGTAATACCATATCTTATAGAGATTTATACCACGCCAGACTTTCTCCTACAATGCTTGGATTTGGCCTCCTGGATGTTGGTGTGTAACTCCCAGAACAGGGTAAGATAATCAATTCAGCAGAAACAAGTAACAGGTTAGCAGAAACAAATACCACTAGGTGGTTACCGGATATCACTTGGAATCGTGTGATCACTTTCCAAAGTAAACTATTCGACCCTAATATCCTGGGTTACACGAATATCTACTTGGGATAAGACCAAATGCAGTTATGGAATTAGGCACAATTCTATAACCCTTGCGCTAATAAGTGTTAATCGTTTTACGTGTGTCTCATGCATAATCGGATCTCCTATTTATAGGAGTTTACTCTAAGCTAATCAAATGGAATTATGAGTATTAATCGGCCCATTAATAGCCTCATAAGTATCCCCATTATAGCCGTTAGTGGTTAAATGACCAATTAAGCGTGTTCATTAAGCGGTTGAAGCGCCAGCTGAATAGTTTAAAGCCGTTACAAAGCGGTACTTCCATCGGTACTTTCATGGCGCTATCGGTGGATACACTACATCGGTAGAAACACCGATTCGGTGGAAACACCACTTCGGTGGAAACAACGCCGGTGGAAACACTACTTATCGGTGGAAACACGCTTATCGATGAAACCCACAAGCGGTACTTTCCACAAGGTACTTTCCACAAGCGGTGCTTTCTACTAGCACTACCAATACAAACCACTATAAGAGTCGTGGTGTTCATAGACCTTATGGATGTACACTCCGTGCCTCCTAACCCATTACAAGGTGTGAACTAATCGCACAAGTGCACTAAATTTTCCAACAATCCTCCCAATTTAGTTCACTTCCTTTGCATGAAAATAAACATCAAGCAAAACATGTGCATAAACGAAAATGTCTTGAGGATTGAATTTCCATCTTAGTAAATTACACATTCAAATATTCGAGAATCGGGGTGTTCTAAGAATTGAACCCTTTAACCCATTTGAATACACGAAGATAAAATACACACAAGTTTTCAAACACTTAAAAGCTCCGACACTATCTGAAGCCATGTGTCCATATCCAAATTCATAAATGTTGTAAAAGCTAAAAGTCCAAAGCTTCACGAGCGGCAAAACTTCAACATTTACATAGGTGGTTCCTCTTTATTCATGCTCCGCCAAGCACTTTTCAAAGAAAATTAACCATTGAGAAGTAAAGACTTCATCCTCTTTTCGGCGAGTTAAAAGCACAACCTTGGGATGTAAATAAAACATGTGCTCCAGATCCATTTGAATGTTCGACTTTCCACATTGAACTCGGCTCCTAAGTTTCCTCGGGAGGAGTTGGGTGTCCTAACATTCATGACTAAGTTGGACTTAAACCCATACCTTTAGCGAGACTTTATAACCAAGTCTCGAGCGGACCCTTCTTCAGTGATCGGCTAAGTTACGTTGAGATCTAACAAACTCTATAGATACCACCCCATTCACGATAAGCTCACGAATCATGCTATGTCTAACACCTAAGTGTCTAGACTTACCATTGTACATCGGCTATAAGCCTTAGCCAATGTAGCCGCACTATCACACGGATAGAAATAGGTGCTATAGGTTTAGCCACAATGAAATCTCGAAAGCAAGTTTTCAACCATTCGACTTCTTTACCAATGGTACTAAGGCCACAAATTGATTCCATTCTTGAGCTGGTGATGCAAGTTTGCTTCTTGGGCGCCCAAGAAATTGCACCTCCACCAAGTAGGAATACCCACCACCCATGATTTAATTGTCTTGATTATTCTTGATCCAACTTGCATCGGTGTAACCTTCCAACGATGGGTAACGATATATGAGAGACTATAATCCATAGTTTTCTTCAAATACTTGATACCCTCCGAATCGCTTACGATGATGAGCACTAGGATTACTAGTATACCGCTCAATTTTCCTTTGAAAAACCAATATCGGGCCTTGTCAAGTCATGGCATACATCGGTGACCAATTACCTAGAATACTCAAGTTGAGATCTGACTTTGCCATTATTAGGCATCGACTTCTCACAAGTATCCATAGGTGTACTCAACGGAGTACAATCAAAGTAATTGAATTTCCTCGGTACCTTCTCAATATAATGAGGCCGAGAGATAGAAATTCTTTTACTTTCATGTTTAATCCTTATACCAAGGATAACATCGGCCTCCCCATGTCCTTCATGGAGAACCTTGATGACAAAAATTCCTTTGTCGGTCAACTGATTTTGGTCGGTGCGAAAGATCAACATGTCATCAACATATAGACAAATGATGACTCCTTTACGGAATCATCAAATTTGCTATATACACATTTGTCGACTTGGTTAAGAACATAACCACTAGACAAAACCACTTCATCAAATTTTGATGCCATTGTTTAGGTGCTGCTTAAGTCCATAAAGAGACTTAATCGGTTTACACCTTGTTTTCATTGCGAGCATGATGAAGCCACGAGGTTGGTTCATGTAAACCTCCTCATCCAATTCACCATTCAAGAAAGCATCTTCACATCCATCGATGAATAACCGTTGTGAATAGATGCTAAAGCAATCGGCGATCTTATGGTATCGTCACGAGCCACGGGGGCATAAGTATCAAAATAGTCTATCCACGACTTTTGTTTAAAGCCACGAATGACTAGTCTAGCCTTGAACTTTTCAATAGTTCCATCTACCTTCATTTTCCTTTTGAAAATCCATTTGCAACCCAAAGGTTTGCAACGAGAGGTGATCAACCAACACCAGTGTTGTTGCCCATGATGGAATCCATCTCATCATTGATAGCTTCTTTCCGAGCAATATCACGGGACTTCATTGCTTCTTCAAATGTCTTGGGATCATCCTCAACAATGAAGCAATAGGAGTATTGGTCGAGACCTCATCCTTTGTTCCTTGACCAAGTATAGTTGAAACTCATGTCCAAATGACTTTGAGTCGACCCTTTGCTCTTCCTCGGACGAGTTCGGGTTGTTGAACCACAACCTCATCGGGGACCACCGATGGTTCATCATCGAGGACCTCGATACACCATGTCATGAGTTCCATTAGGAATCCTCGACTTGGTCTAGGGGCCGATGAGAATCTATTCTCATCAAAGTCGCATCCCTGATTCAATTATTGAGTTAATTGAAATATATTCATTAGGTTCAATAACATAAAACCTAAAAGCCTTGGAATGCTCGGCATATCCAACAAATATGCAATCAATGCCTCTTTCACCCAAAGTCTTTAGCTTTGGATCATGGAGTCTTACAATGACCTATGACCCCGGACCACGAGAGAGTTCGGTTGGGTTTCATTTTAGTCTAGAGTTCATAAGGGTAACCTTGTTCCTTTGTTGGGAACCCTATTTAATTAATAACAAGTCGTTAACATAGCTTCACCCGTAACCCTTGACTCGATCTGAAATAGGACAACATGGAATTAACCATCTCCTTGACACCTGTTCTTCCTTTCGTAAATACCATTTCTTTGAGGAGTATAAGGCGATCGTTTCATGGATAATTCCAACAGATCAAAATCTGAGTATCCATGTACTCACCTCCCTATCGATCCTTAATCTTTTGATCAAAGACCCAAGTTGTAATTCAACTTCGGTTTTAAACACTTTGAATTTATCTAATGCTTCATCCTTGGTATGTAATGATAGACATAACAAAATCTAGAAGCATCATCAATAAATGTCATAAAGTACTTCTTATTCCCCAAAGAAGGAGTGGCATGCAAATCACACAAGTCATTTGTGTATAAGCTCCAAGACCTTAGTCTCACGACTAACACCTTGAAAAGGTTTCTTGGTTATCTTGGTCAACATGCAAGTTTACACTTTTCGGTGTCCATGTCAAATCTTTGGGATTAAACCATCCTAGACATATCTTGCATTCTTTTATAGTGTACATGGCCAAGTCTTGCATGCCATAGGGTAAGTCGGTCGGTCGATGGTGGTCACAAAACCCGATTAACACTGTTAGTAGAAATATTAAGCTGAACATTTGATTACATAAATAACCAAAACCAATAAAAACACCATGCTTAAAAGCACAAATTTATCGAGACTCAATAACTTGTTTATATCCATGATTATTCAAACACTACTTGAAACCAAGTTTTCCTTATATCGGAACATGAATAACATTAAACAAAGTTACAATCTTTCGAACTAAACCTAAGGTCTACACAACCACGACCATGCACCAAGGTCGTTGACTCATTTCCCATGTGAAGAATAGAACCATCATTCGATGACTCATAAGTCTTGAACCAGCTTCTATCTTTGCACACATGAACTGTTGCACCGTAATCAACCCACCACGCAACATCATCATCCTGCATATAATGAGATTCGAGATACATATGTAACATAATAAATTTGAAAAGACTTATTAACCATATTACGACCTTCGGTGAGTTGGAAGAACCACCACTCCACGAACCATTAGTGCACGATCCATTGGCTTTACCACCAACTTTAACACCTTTGCAGTCCCCTTTAATGTGGCGGTTTACCACATTTCCAACAAGTAGGTGTTGCCTTCTTGTTAGGATCCGCCCTTGTGTTGTCATGATATTTCGTTTGCCTTTGTTGTCATTGTACACGGTGGAGTTGTTATGCTCTACCATATTGACAACAGATGGTCCGGCGACATTGCTACCCTTTGGCTTGTCATTATCCTTGCCTTGAGAGATTCCTCAATGTGCGGATGATCGCCCAACTCAA
>CM040246.1:25881004-25931100 GCA_022545495.1 Chrysanthemum lavandulifolium
ATATAACAGCTTCTTTTGTTCTAGCAAGATTGACATTATCTTGCGAAGATTTTGACTCTGTCTTTAGCAAGATTTTGACTATTTGACTTCTTCCAGCTCTTTGCGACTTATAGTACTTTCATATCTTCAAGACTTTGATATCTTCAAGATTTTCATATCCCAACATTTAGCATTTAATCGTAGGCGGTTTAATGCTATCAGAATCGACTCCCAAATGGCTATCTCGTTATCATCTTTAGAATCCCTCCGCCATGGAATCTAGTCGCTCTAGTGAATGACATTCGCTTATGGGCAATAAATATGCATAGATCCTTTTCGTGGATTAATCGAGAAAGAAATCAAGTAGCTCATTGGGTTGCCCATTATGCGTTTTCAAACACTTTAGGGTTTAGTTGGGATGTCACTTTCCCTGATGAACTTTCTTCACTTTCAAGGAGTGATATGTATGGATGTTAGTTTTCTTTAATGACTGTTTAAGTTCAAAAAAAAAAGTTATCAAATTTTAACTACACCGAAGCCTAATGTACTATTTTTTAACGTCAATTGAAAAAATAAAAATTTTAGGGCCCGTTTGGTTGGTTATAGGGCCCGTATGGGTATGGGTCTATGACTTTGAAAGTCATTAATGTTGTTTGGTTGGTTATAGTGCCCACCACAATGGAATGAGGATACCAAAATGTGAAGGTTTCCTCATATCTTATGTGTGCGGGTGGTTTCTTCATACCCTCTATTATCATTCAACTATATACGAACACCCATACCCATTGTGATTTATAACGACAAACCAAACTCACCCTTAAAAACTCCACCGACGCAACGGGCGCGTTCCTACCTTTCTCGTTTATTTAACATTTGTTAGCACTACATTAAATAGCATTTAGTTTGCATTTAATATCTACTGTCTCATAATTAAATCACTCGTTCAAATCGAATAAATTTCATACCAAACTTTATCATGTTAGGTGAAATTTTTTCATCAAAAGTTATACGGAGGAGGAACATGCTACTGTCCGATATTTGTCCAATAAATTCCATTCATGTATGGCCACTTGGTGCATTTGTATGTCTATATATGTAGTTAGTAGCTTATAAATTCACGAATTTGGCGGGTTTATAAAAGTTGTATTTATAAACAAAAACACATTCATTTGTGATCTTCAATGTACTTTACAAAACAAAGCGATTCCAAAATTGATGTATTTTACGTGACACATTCTCATAAATGAACATAAAACTTCATTGGAGAGGATTCTCTCAAGTAACTTGACTCAAATTAGAGGAACCTTAATCATTGGATTAAAATCAAATGTCAAGATAATATGGTTTCACTTTTAATATTGACCTTTGATTTTAATCCAATAGTTGTGGATTCTTTAACTTGAGTCAAATTGTCTCACAAACTTGAGAGGATCCTCTTCCAACTCTACTAGCTCTACAACAATATGTTGAATGAATATGAAGTAGGAAACTCGTCATTACAAATATAATACTTATCAAATTTTATTTTATTTTATTTATTTTTATTTTTTACTATTCAATAAATAGTAAAAAAAATATTATTAGTCCTTGGTGGCTAGTTATCTTTACATGTTAGTCCTTAGGCTTTTTTTGATAGTCATTTAGTTAGTTATTCAGTTCCCACTGTTAGTCCTTGAATTATTTTTGTTACATTATTAGTCCTTAAAATGTATAGTCCCTAAGTTTAATTTGGTAGTTCTTCCGTTAGTATTTAGGTTTTGGTGGTTAGTTTTCTTTGCATGTTAGTCCTTAGGCTTTCTTTGTTAGTCCTTCCGTTAGTCATTTGGTTTATATTATATGTCCCTGAATTATTATTTTTACATTGTTAGTCCCTAAAATGTATAGTCTTTAGGTTTTCTTTGTATTCCATTAGTCATTTGGTTTCAGTTGTCGGTCTTTAAATTTTTTTAAGAAATAAATTATATATTTCGTTAAAGTAAAAGTTTAAGGAAAGTGTATGTACGCTGCTTATCATTTGTTATATTTCGTGTATGTAAAAGCTTAATAAGATAATGTATGTAATTTGTTTATTATTCGTTTATAGTTAATAGTAATAGCTTGCTGATTAATCCATAGTTATAAGAGCACTCCTATCGTTAACCTTCATAACGCCGTTAGGTTTTGCCAAGTTAACGCCGTTGGGCGTTACCCGTTGGGCGTAGCTCAAGAATCGGCGTTATAGGGAGGCGTTGCCCTTAACGCTGCGGGTAGGAAAAAAATGAAAATGTTACAAAAGTAGTCCCTCAGAACGTTAAGTTTAAAAATTACATAAAACCCCTAACGGCTAGTTTTAAAAAAAAAAAAAAATCAAAACATTATTTTACCACTATAAATACCCAACTAAAACTCTATTTTTTCACACTTCCTCTCACACTTTCATAATTCAAAAATCAAATTGCTCACAATGGATCCAAATCAATTCGGTGATATTCCTATGTCTTGGTCGACGCAGAAGACCTAGCAGACTTCCAATTTATGGCGTCCACAGACGAGTATCACCTTCGGTTGGAACAAGAAGAAGGTATTGAATCTCAACATCCTACTCGCCCTCGTGCACATATATATCGTGAACGTGAGCTTTGAGGAACGTCACGCTCAACGATTATTTCGCACAAGGTTGTAAGTATTCAAACCGAATTTTCGTAGAAGATTTCAGATGAGCCGAAAACTATTCCCGCAAATAGTTGAAGGTATTGAATCTTATACTTCGATAATATTCCGCATCATTTTAATTACTTTAAGCAAACACTGATGCTTGTGGTCGAATGAGTATAAGTGCTCTAATGAAGTGTCGTGCGCCATACGCCAATTGGCGACAAGCACCTCACCCGATGCATTTGATGAATACTTGCAAATGGGTGCTAGTACTTCACAATTATGTCTTGATAATTTTAACAAATGTATTATTGATTTGTATATGCCGAGTATTTAAAAACCAAAATGGGCCGACATTCAAAATTTATCAACAACATGAAGAAAAACATGGTTTTCCGGAATGTTTGGTAGCATTGATCGCATGCACCTGGGAATGGAAAAATTGTCCATGGCTTGGCAAGGGCATTTTGCTAGGGGTGATAAAAATACCCAACAATTATGCTTGAGTCGTTGCTTCTCAAGATTTATGGATCCGCATGCATTTTTAGGATGGCGGGGCAACAACGATATTAATGTTTTAGATAACTCTACGTTATTCGACGACCTACTCACGATAATGCCCCAAGAGCACCTTATATGGTCAACGGAACTAAGTATGAACAGGGTATTACTTGGTCGATGGAATTTATCCACAGTGGCAACTTTCGTCAAATCCTTCACAAAGAACAACTGATGAAAACATACGTACTTTAAAAGGAGACAAGAAAGTGCCGAAAGGATATTGAACGTGCTTTTGGTGTTCTTCAAGGTCGTTGGGGTATACTACAACAACCGCACGTCAATATGAAATTGCCACGACACGTAGAATCATGTATTGTTGCATTATTATGCATAACATGATTGTAAAAGATCAAAAATTTGAATTACGCGACTATAACGAATCGTGGGTGGATCCGTCAAGAAATTTGAGGCAACGAAGATGGGTCGAAAGATGTGATACTCACAATGAAGGCAAAAGAAATACACGACCGACAAACGCATACCCAACTCCAATGAACCTTATGGAGCATGTTTGGCGTAAGAATCTTGAACGACATGGACAACAACAAGAAAGCGAATGACGATGAATAAGTATTTGCTATGTTTTTTTTAATTGCGCAGTTTTTTTTTTTTTTTTTTAATCTCGTATTGTAATATGTTTTAGTTTTAATGAAATGTTTGTTTTAGTTTAATAAATGAAGTGTTTGTTTTAGTTTAGGGGTTGAAATTGAAAATATGAAATATTATTGTGTTATGTTGTTATTGGGATGTTATGGTTGTGAGTGTTTTTTGGGGATGTTAATGTTAAATGTTAAAGTTCGATATGGCTACCGACGTGAATCAGTGTTATTGGTGTTATGGATGAGTGCTCAAGGGTGTTTATGTATTTTAGTTTCTTATGAACAATAAATTTTCATTATTAGCCCATAAATTCTCTTTTATATTGTTAGTCCCTAAAATGCATAAATTTTGACCAAGTGGATACCTTATTTTATTTAGAGTGAATTACATAATTGGTCCTTGTGGTTTGTTGAAAATTGCGTAAAATCCACTGTGCTTTTTTTCGGTCGTTTCGTCCTCGTGGTTTACAAATCTTACGGATTTTGTCCTCGTCCAAAATGTCCGTTAAGTGTCTTGCGCTGTTAGTCCTTCGTTAGTGCGATCCGTTAAGTGTTTTACATCGTTAGTCCTTCGTTAATAAATTTTGCACCGTTAGTCCTTATTTTTAAAATATAGTTTTCCCATTAGTCCCTCCGTTAATAATAGTTTTCACCCGTTTTGTCCGCTTTTATCCGCTGCTTCGTTTTTATCCGCTTCCCGCTTTTTACGCCGTCCGTTTTAGACGCTTTTTATCGGTTTTTCTTACGTTTTGTCCGCTTAAAAAAAATTTGAATAAAAATTTCAAAAAAAATTTGAATAAAAAATATTTTCAAAATATATATATTTTTTAAAATATGTCCGCTTTTTTCAATATTTTTCGAAATTTTTAAGATTTAAAAAAATATTTGAAAAAATATTTTTAAATTTTTTACCGTTTTTTTCGGAAAATATTTTTGTCCGTTTACAAAATATTTGAAAAAATTTCCGAATTTTTTTTCAAATATTTTTTTAAAAATCTTAAAAATTTCCAAAAATATTGAAAAAACGGACATATTTAAAAAAAATATATATTTTGAAAAATATTTTTTATTCAAATTTTTTGAAATTTTTATTCAAAATTTTTTAAACGGAAAAACGTAAGAAAACCGATAAAACGCATTTAAAACGGACACAACGTAAGAACAACGGACAAAACGAAAGAAAATGATAAAATATAAGAAAACGGACAAAAATTAAGAAAACGTAAGAAAACGGATGAAACCGATAAAACGTAAGAAAATGGACAAAACTATATAAAACGAAAGAAAACTGACGAAAACGAAAAACGGGGAAACGGATAAAAACGAACGAAACGACAAAAACGGTTATTAACGGAGGACTAATTGGGAAAACTATATTTTAAAAAATAAGGACTAACGGTGCAAAATTTATTAACGAAGGACTAACAAAGGCAAAACACTTAACGGATCGCACTAACGAAGGACTAACAACGCAAGACACTTAACGGACATTTTGGACGAGGACAAAACCGTAAGATTTGTAAACCATGTGACGAAACGACCGAAAAAAAAAGCATGTGACATTTTCTCGCAATTTTCAACAAACCACAAGGACCAATTATGTAATTCACTCTTTTATTTAAGTTATGTAAAGCTTTTATTTTAATGTATTGTTTTATTTAACATGAAAAATATGGCGGTCCGTAAACTTTCAAACCCGGTTATAAGGTAGCGATGTTCTATCGATTTGGATATATCATAAAAATAAGTTTATTTAATTTATTCATATGAAATTTACTCCGCGCTAAGGTAGCGATGTTCTATCGATTTGGATATATCATAAAAATAAGTTTATTTAATTTATTCATATGAATTTACTCCCATGAACGCTACGGCTAAAGTTACTCAAGTCCAAAAGCACATATAGTAAACAAATTAGCAAATTGACATCCGCTCAATTATATGTATAAATGATTCATGTAGTCATGTAATCTTTCAACTCTAGACACATCAACTCTTTCAATTATAATACAACTCACGTCGACCGTATTAGAATATTGCTCTAAATCAACACCTGAAAAATCATTGATACGACATTACAAAAGATTAGGCCATTAACAAAAGGACCTTGTGTGTAGCATATTTTTAAGGGGCAAGTCAACATCTTTTTAAGTAGTAGAAAATATAATTATGATAATTCTTTATTAACTTAAGGGTGTTGATACGCACACCATCTTTTTTTATACACACTCTACAACACCGAATGCACAAACGTAGTGTATGTATCCAAAAAAAATTGTGTGAATATCAACCCCTTAACTTAAAGCCAAACCAAACACTTTTAACATATTAAATGAAAGAAGATCAGAATGAGCCTCGAAACCCGTCAAAGGTTAAAAATCGAAAGAAAAAAATAAGATTATATATGATGTACACGCTTCCAATTATAAAATAATGATTCTAAAAATTAAGTCACACAAGAACAAATGAGTATGATAACAGAGTTCTAAATTTTATTTTATTTTATTTATTTTATTTATTTTATTTATTTATTTTTATTTTTTTAATTTGAAGTATGCATATCTAATAACAAAGGGAGGTAGTAATTATCATCATCAATCTTGTGGGTATTGTAAATGTAAACAAAAGGTTGCTGAAAATCTTGACGTATAAAATATAAATACAATGAAACAAAACATGTTACTTAAAATTGTAAAACAAATGACAATAAAAGAATGTTATGAATAATTAATTACTACAACAAAGAAAAAAAAAAGGTTCAAAACCAAAATCTATATATTTTTGTCGATGGTTCATGATACGTTATTTTCACAGTTGTTCCCAAAATTTAATTTTTGATATGAAATTTAAAAGTTGAAAGAAAAAAAAAGAAAAAGAAAAAAAGAAGGTTATAAATCAATTATCAAATCAAATCTATAAACATGCTACTCGGTAGACACGTTAAGACACCAAAAGCGACGGTAGGACCGCGAAAAAAGACGTCCTGACCCACATATTTTATTCAAAAGTGTATTTTTATGGGTCCGGACGTCCTTTTCAGAATACTACCGTCCTTTTGGTGGCTTAACACGCGCCTTTATCTAAAAACCATTTTCAAAAGAAGTTGTTACACAAATCTTAAATGAGGGACATCTTGCTATCCACCTAAGCATTAGTGACATCATTATTAATGTCATTTGTGATGTCATTATTGACATAAGCAATGTTGGAGGAAAATTTAAAATGATATTTATTTGTTATATATATAGGAATATAGATAGGTAAATACCATGAACACCACATAATTTTCGGGACATGATGATAGCTATGAAAGGCAGAGACGATGGTTCACCCAAACTAGGTGAGCTTTTGGGCTGTCGTGATTGGTTGCAAGATGATGGAGTGCATGATAAGATGTTATCGAATTGTCAACTTGACGCTATCGATGAAGATCATATCCTGAGGAGATTAAGAGAAAGAATTGACAGGTAAAATTGTGTTCGTCGCTCTTCTATCATATGTTTAATGTTTCGTATTTTGCCCAAATACTCTATTTGATTCTTACCGAGGTAACACTTTTATTGTTTACTTAGATAATGGAAGAGAAGTTATAACTTAAAATGGGATAAAAGTTACATGAAATATCTTCATGTCATGAGCTAAACCAGCTAGCTACAAGTGTAGTCAAAACTGAAAAAGAAAACTAGTGTTATATAACTTTAGCTTGATCTTAACAAAGAGTATATAAATTGGTTTAATTTGATTTGTTTTAGGGTTTTCTTTGACTGGAATTGTTTTACACTTTTATATTTTGGTTTATTAAATAGTAATAACAAGTATACAAGTTATATCATATTACATCATGTATTCGGTTTAACCTAGCTATACTAATACATGTATACAATAGTTTACTCTTTTACAACTAAAGATTGCATCATGTTTGCATGCCATTGCATGTATACATATTTATGATTTTAAAGAAAAGGTATCATGCTTAATTATCTTGCAAGCTTCAACTTTGTTGTAATAGATGGGCAAACGACACAAAACGTATCAAATTTAGGTTCTATTTTTAATCAAAATACTCTTCTTTTTTTCTTGTATAAAAAGGTTCTCAACAAATTTTTCGACGGATTTGGGTTTTACTAACGTTCGTTAACTCACTTCGTTAGTAAAATACATGTTTGGTCCTCGAATTCATGTAATAATTTCATGCAACATCCAAAAAAAATTCAAATTTTTTTAATAATTATCAAAAAATATTTAAAACATAAAATTCTTTTCGAATTTTTTTTCAAAAACTTTTTTGAAATTTTTCTAATAACTTTTTTGAAAATTTATTTTCTAATTTTTTTTGAAAAAATTGAAAAAAAATATTTCTTAAAATATTTAAAAGTAAAATTCTTTTTGATTTTTTTTCAAAAATTTTTGTTCAAAATTGAATTTAAAAAAAAAATATTAAATATTTTTTTAAGATTTTTTTTTTCAAATTTCAAGCTATAGAAAATCGAAAAGATTTTTATTTTTTAAATATTTTAAGATTTTTTTTTGATAATTATTTTTAATACTTTTTTTTTCAAAATTTTTTTTTCGAAAACATATTATTTAAAAAAAATTTGAAATTTTTTTGGATGTTGCATGAACTTATTACATGAATTCGAGGACCAAACTTGTAAAAAAAATTGAAATTTTTTTTGGATGTTGCATGAAACGATTATATACAAATTCGAGGACCAAACATGTAATTTACTAACGAAATGAGTTAACGAACGTTAGTAAAAACCCAAATCCGTCAAAAATTTGTTGAACCTTTTACGCAAGAAAAAAAGAAGAGACTTTGACGGAATAACCTAAGTTTAGACATTTTTTCCGCCATTTGCCTTAAATAGATTTAACCTAATTCATAATAGCAGTTTATTATAAACTAATATTAATTTTAGTTAAATTGCTTGTATGTGTGTTAAATTGCTTGTATGTGGGTATGAATGGTATATTCATAAGCGGCAAAAAATAATATAAAATACATGAAAACAGATGGCTTGCAAAGTTTAAAAAAAGTCACCCAACCAACAAACGGATTCGAACCCCTGCTATTTACTTGGTGTTCAACATATATAGTTTGTCATCAGGCATGGCGTTGCATATGGTCGTTACTAGAACTTTTATGTATTTATTTCGTGGTTTAAGCCTTTTTGTTGAGATGAAAAATTAGAAAGGTACTCGCGCGTTGACGTGACAAAACCAAAGAAGCTGTTTTTTTTGTCGTGTATCGGACCTTTAACGATAACATCACTAAAAGTCGCCCGTCACGAGAAGTAGAAAATGGCATAGTGCCTCTAATTAAACCATTAGCAACCAATATTCTCAACTATGTGCACGTTTTTAATATTAATAACTTTACATATGATGAAAATTTTAAGTTAACTTAACTTTAAGCAATGACAAAATATCTTATATAATATACACGTCCAGTATTGTGACAATATAGACTCGACAATAAGTAATATTATAAACAATAGAAGGTCAAAGTGGTTACTAACGGCTTAATTTTGCAAGTGGTTAATAGACGGTGTGATAAACTTAATTATATTTTATACGTGTCAAAAATTATCACACACCCCAATCAAGGCGAACGCGAGACGCGACGATATTAATATACATCGCAAAAGAGATATAGTACAATACCATAATTAAAATTTAAGAAAATGTACAACATTACAATATTGTTTTAGCCGACATCGGCAATTGAAATATAAAATTTGCTTTCAAAAGATAACGCCTTATTATATATTGCCCATGAAAACTCCTTTATGCAAAATATCTTCAAAATATACTTACCGACGATCACATAAAATACACGAGAAACGGGTCAACTATAAAATAGTTGGTGAGTACACACATTTTATATGAAAGCATTTTAGAAAAAGAGTTCATAATAAAAGTAAGTCCAAAGCCTTTGAAAAAGTCCAAAAGCAAGGCTCATCAAATCATTCGCTTGCAAATCATGCCCATACAAGACTTGTAACCTATGTTTTCACATGCCTTTGCGTAAAGGGTCGTATAGTTTATGGTCAAGCACACGTTGTCATTTTAGTTCATAATAAAAGCACTTATGTATGTAATAATTCAAGAACGCTACGAACAGGGGAGACTTTGCATGCTCCGTTCATATAGGGAGACTTTGTATTTGCTCCGTTTATATAGGGAGACTTTGCACGCTCCGTACAAGGAGACTTTATGTCACTCCACCACCTAGGCGAGATTTATTGGTCACTCCACCGACATGGCGAGATTTATTGAGAATGCTCCGAACAAGGGAGACTTTGTACGCTCCGTTCACATAGGGAGACTTTGTATTGCTTTGTTCACATAAGGAGACTTTGCACGCTCCGCTCACATAGGAGACTTTGTATTGCTCGTAGGAGACTTGGTTCAAACATGTCGTAAGTTCATAATTAAGTTTAAGAGTTCAAGTCATGTTCAAAAGTTCAAGTCAAGTTATAAGGTCAAGACAAGTCAAAAGAGTTCAAAATATGTCAAAGAGTTCAAATCAAGTCAAAAGAGTTCAAAGTATGTCAAAGGTTCAATAAGTTCATAAAATAGTGCAAACAATATAGTTTAAGTTTAGGTTCATGTATAATTCACTTACGAGCACAAGTAGTGGATCGAGAGTTCAATAAGTTTATAAAATAGTAGTTAACGAGGGTAGCTTGCTACTTGCTAGTAATATAGTTAGCGATACTTAAAAAAATTACTGTTAACAAAATCCTTTTAATATTGCTTATTGATTTTAGCTTCGTCAGTTAGTATATACGAGTGTAGAAACCCGCGCGTTGCAGCGGGATTGCTAACGACACTTAAACCTTAGGGACTATTTTTGCTAAAATGCTATAGATAGCAATTAATGCTAAAAGACTTACTTTGCAATGACACTTAAACCTCAGGGGCTATTTTTGCCAAATGCTAAAAGACTTACTCTGCAACGACACTTGGACCTCAGGGGCTGTTTTTGCCAATTTGGAAAAAATGGCAATTAATGCGCATGTTACTGTAGCAATTGCTAGTGTGAACACGATGTACGTGTTTTAGTATATATGATAAATTTAGTTCAAGTATAATTTACTTACGAGTATAAATAGAGAAACAAAAGTTATTTAAGTGTATATAAATGTAAACATTATAGTTTAAGTATAATTCATGCATTCCATACCAAAATGATTAAAATAGTTAAAAAGAGGGTTTGTGAATACTCACAAGTAACTTGAAGATGATGAAATTACGATAGGAACTAGAACAATATAACCCGAATATAACTCCAAAACCTTTTGCAACTAGTTTATAAACCCGAATAAGCACTAAAATAAGCAAAACTGATCTTTCTTCTTCATTTTTCTTTCTTGGTCGATCCACTATGTGAGCTAGAGAGTTGTAGTTTTGTAAGTGTAAAATGAAAGGCTAGTTGCTTGGTATTTATAGTAAAATATTTAGGTATTTATTATATAAATGAAGCATCAAATGCATGGAAGAAAATTTGGCAAAAAGTGATTGGGTTGAGGGGGGGCTCGGCCTAAAACAAGGAAGGAGGGGAGGATGGCTTGCCATGACTTGGTGATTTGTTTGTCTAAAAATATTTAGCTTTTATTATATAAAATGTTAGATATTTCAATTTAGGTACTAAGTTAGCTAGAAATAAATTTTAGCGAACAAAATGAAATAATAAAGTCATAAAATTAAAAATTGTATTTTGTACAAGTATCGGGTGATTAAAATAAGCGTCGTTTCACAAATACTTAAATTATCGTAAATATATATATATATATATATATATATATATATATATTTAAGAATATATATAATAGATAAATTCAAAATACCGGGTAAAATAATAATTGAATTTGTGTAACATTAATTTGAGTGTAAAAATGTATTAGGACCATTTATGGGAGTATCGGGAATATTGTTCATGCATAAAATCGTGTAAAAGCGTTTATTTATTTAATTTACGTAAAATAATGAATAGTGGAAACTACGAGGATGAATAGTAACTTTTTCAGAGATTAACTGTAAAAGTTCGAGCTTAAATAATACCCTAAAAGAATTACGAGTTGTCATAGTTACACCTCCTAATCATATTATATATTATTATGTCTTCGGCATATATATCAAATTTATAAAAGTATTTGTATTATCTTAATAAATGAATCTATAAATATACATCTAATAAAATTACTTTTATCATCTTTTATGCCAACAATCTTTTATAACCTTTTATATTATAGTTGTCCAACATATATGTGAAGTATAAGTAAAAAAGAGTTTATAAATGTAAGAAAAACTCTAATCTACAAAAAAAAATTAAAAAAAAAATAAAAAAATGGCGCAAACTAAGAGAAAAATGTTAGTATTATACTTATGTATATCATAAACTTAAATACTTAACATTTGCATTTTGCATCGTTTGTCACTAATAAACACGAACAAATATATTTCTGAATTTTTTTTCAAATTAATTTGGTGAAAATTTCAAAAGGTGTCTTGGTTAGTTATAGAGAAAAGAATTCAAAATAAAACTTAATAAATTAAAAATATATTAAAGAAATCTAAAAATATTAGGTCCAATATTAGATGCTTCTAAACAAACATATATGCTAAATTCTCAAATGTAAATAGTGTAGTACATAATAATACTAAAAGCTTAATTAAGAGGAAAAGATAATCATGGCTTATTTAGATAAAATAAATGAGCCACAAGTTTAATATTTTATAGAATGAATTGCATATATATCATTCCAGACATAATTACATATATATCCATTAAAACTCAAAATCAGATATATCCTTCCAAACTTTTAAAATTGTCAAATATATCAATCAAAACTCAAATTGCATATATCCTTCCAAAGCTTTAAATTCTCAATATATCAAAATGATTATTATACATATAATTAATTGAAATTAAAGTTTGATATTCTAACTTATTTATAAAATAACGATTATTCCTTTATTTTCATGAAAAAATTGGTTACTTAGGTTTTTTTTTTTCCTAATCTTATTTATAAAAGTCAAATTTGCATATTTTTTTTTCGTCTCTAATCTTTTAGGCCTTAAGCCATTTCTTTATTTATTTATTTTATTTTTTGTATTATTAGGACATAGAAAATAAACAAAAAATGGCTTAACGCCTAAAAGATTAGGAAAGAAAAAAATGTAATTTTGAGTTTTATAAATTAGATTAGAAAACAACAAAAATAAACTCAAGTAACCAATTTATTTTCATGAAAACAAATGGTATAATCGTATTTTATAAATAAGTTAATATCAAACTTTAATTTCTATTAAGTATATGTAAAATAATCATTTGATATATTTGAATTTTAAGGTTTTAGAAGAATATATATATGCAATTTTGAGTTTCGTTGGATATATTTGACAATTTTAAGGCTTGAAAGGATATATATGCAATTTTGAGTTTTATTGATATATATGTAATTATTAGCCTTTGGAAAGATATATATGCAATTCTTCCTATTTTATTTATAAAAATAAATTTGTGTGAGATCATCTACATGTAAATAAATTCACCATACGCCATACATTCTTCGTATCTATATGTTAGTAAGGACTATCGCTCAATATTGATTCTTATATTTATGTGTGTAGCGGTGGGACTGAGACAACAAAGATCGAAATAAGGTATGAGAACTTATCAGTTGAAGGATGTATGTTTGTTGGTTATAGAGCTCATCCCTCTCTATATAATGTCACCTTCAATGCAATTCAGGTACATTTATTTTACTCCACATTTACTGTATATACTATTAATTGAAGCTTTCCATTTAAAAGATATAATCGAAACACAATCCGAGCACGCCACGATCATTTGGGCTCGCTACTTCAAAAAGAAAATGTGAACACCCTTCGATCCATAACTGGATTATCAAACCATCTAGGTATCCAACTTATTGGTTTCTTTATTTAGTTATTTACTTTAGTTTTTCAAAGATAATGTTCATGTTGACTTGAAAGTTATATGTTCCAATCTTCATTTTTGTGTCGAATTTTGAGTTAACGCATTACGGATGACATCGCTATTAGGTCCACCAGGGTCGGAAAACCACATTGCTTCTTGCACTTGCCGGAAACTTGATCAAGATCTCAATGTAACACTCCGTACACATTTATTGCTTTACATTATCATTGTGTATAAATAAAGTTAGAGAGGAACAAAGTTATGATAAGAAGTACTTAAGAACCATGCACTAAATATCAATAATCACATATCTTTTGCATAAGAGAGAAAACACAAAATTGTAAAAAGAAATATTCTTTGAGCAAAACCAAATTGTATCAATATAGTAGCTAGACTTTTATCACGTTGTAAAATTGAACTACCTCACTAGTCAACTAAAGTCAAAGTTAGACAATCAGTTTGTCAAGATTAGCTCAAAAAGATAACGAAAACTAGGTAAAAAAAAATAAAAATTGCACAATTGTTCAAAAAATACTTCTCCGTCTCATATTAAATATCCACTTTGACTTTTGAAATAATTCTTTTCAACTTTTACCTTAAATATTTTGTTTATGTTATACAATACTGACGAAAATATATGAATGGATTGTGTTTTAAACGATATTTTCATTGGTATAATATTCATCAAATATTATATAACATAAATAAAAATATTTAAGGTCAAAGAGGAGGGGGTTGTAATCTATAATACTTAATGGTTAAATAAACAATAATGGTTAAATAAAAACATTTAATATGGGACGAAGATAGTAATAAAAGAAAACAGAAACTACAAAAGGGAGGGGGTTGTAATCTATAATACTTAATGGTTAAATAAACAATAATTTTATATTCTGATGTATCAGTAAAATTTACATTTCAATCTAAACATTAAAACATATCTAATTAATTTCATAGACTCAAATGTAAAATTATGTGTTTTCATAATGTTATAAATTTAACATACATCCCTAGACTTTATACTAAAAAGACATATATTATTGTTGTTATTTTTATTAGATTAGTTAATCCTAATGCTCAAAACTTCCTTTATATATTGTCTCACAAATATCATAATGGAAGCAAGGTCAATATACACACGCAATTAATACATGAAATTGTACATATATCAAATACGCATGTACAATATTAATTAGTATTTTACTATGTAAGATTTTTATCTATACTTATAACAAGTCTATAAAAGCAACATTTACACGGGTTATGATGCAACGACCAACGCACGGATATTCACTACAAAAATAGTTCAATTCTCCACACTTGTGTTTGTTTTTAAAACCTCTTAACAAATTGACTCCGAATCAAACTGCTCAGACGCGGTCGACATTTTACTGCTCGCACTGCTTGTTTTTTTTTCCCCATTCGACGCAGTCAAAGGCAATAAGATCTTAATGGTGCTGTGACTTGAGATGGGTGTCTTAACGCTCTTGTTGCTTCTTGTTGACACAAAAATAACTAAAAGAAAATTAGTGCGAAAAGCAAACGCGGTTCAAACATGAGTTTTTTTCCCGCTCAGATGCGGTCGATTCTGATATTTACGCCAAATTCAGATTCGATGTGCGGTTCGATTCGATTCGTAACCTCTTAAAAACAAACACCACCTTAGTTCTTCACGGTATGGTCAATTTTGTACTTTTTTATATGTATTTTAATTTTGCTACATTTATAAGTGTCAAAAATATTTTAAAAAATAATCCATATATAAGTATGTATAATTACAACAAAGCCACATTTATAGGTGTCACACCCCCAAAATGGGTCGCAGCGGAATGGTAACCGGGGTATGACTCTCATGGATACAAAGTACAAGATAATAAAGAATGGCCTCTATATGAGTCATTTTATAAAGGCAATTGTTCAAAAGGCGATCGAACTCGCAACCTTTTCTTTTCCGGCATCGAACTTTTTTTTTTTCCTATTGAAGATCAACTTGCCTAATTTTCGATTAGAAGATCAACTTGCTTAATTTTCTTTTGTGACACAAAATCACACTTAAAGTGTAATTAACCTTCTTAAACCCGCTTTAAGTGTGATTTTGTGTCACAAAAGGAAAATTAGGCAAGTTTAGTGCTACTATAGGAAAATTAGGCAAGTTTAGTGCTACCCGCTTTAAGTGTGATTTTGACCGTTAATTTTTTATTGCACCGTTAGTCCTTTTCGCCTGCTTTTTTAACGAACGCTATTATATTATTGCACCGTTAGTCCTTTTCGCCGCTTTTTACACGCCACGTCCGCTTTGTTCGTTATTACGGTTTGTCCGCTTTACACGGTTTCGTCCGCTTTACGCCGTCCGTTTTGCACGGTTTCGTCCGTTTTACGTTTTCGTTCGTTTTGCACATTTTACACGATTTTTTAGTTTTGCACGGTTTTCGTCCGCTTTTACGGTTTCGTCCGTTTTACATGTTTTAAATCGTTTTGCACGCCGCATAATTTTTTCATTTTGACACGTTTTTTAGCGCAGACGGTTTAGTCGTTTTTACACGTTTCGTCCGGTTTTCTAGTTTTACAGGTTTTAGATTCGCTTTGCACGCTTTCATTCGTTATACACGCAAAATGGTCGAAAACGTAAAACGCGCGAAACGCGCAAAAGCGGACGAAAACGCAAAACCGGACTAAATAGTGCAAAACAGACGAAAACGCGTAAACCGGACGAAACCGTAAAACGGACGAAATCAGGTAAAACGGACGAAAACGTAAAACGGACGAAACCGCAAAACTAAAAACGTAAAACGAAAAAAACGTGCGGCGTGCAAAAACGGACGGCGTGTAAAACGGACGAACCGTGCAAAACTAAAAAATCGTAAAACGCAAAACGGACGAAAACGTAAAACGGACGAAACCGTGTAAAACGGACAAAACCGTAAAACGAACAAAACGGACGAAACGTAAAAACGGACGAAAAGGACTAACGTGCAATAATATAATAACGGTCGTTAAAAATGCATTTAAAAGGACTAGCGGTGAAATAAAAATTAACGGTCGAAATCACACTTAAAACGGGTAGCACTAAACTTGCCTAAGTTTCGCTAGTAGATTAAACTTGCTTAATTTTCCTTTTGTGACACAAAATCACACTTAAAACGGGTTTAAGAAGGTTAATTACACTTTAAGTGTGATTTTGTGCTACAATAGGAAAATTAGGCAAGTTCAATCTAATAGGAAAAAAAGTTTGATGCCCGTAAAGGAAAATGCTAAAGCTCGACGCTTTTCGCATAATTCGCCTTTTATAAAAGTACTATAGTTTGATTTATTTAAACATTACAGACAAAAGTTAGGTCCTAAATTATTGTTTTGTCAAAAGCCATGGTAATAAATTTAGATTCATATCAAACGAAGAAGTTAAATGCATGAAATCCTCATGAGATGCTACAACAACAACGACTCTACAATGTGACACCATGAATGCTTGCTTGCTTTAAATACTGGAGAAAATACAAGCTAAAAAGGTTAACATAATGTTGGAAATTTCATCGGTTTATTTAAAAGTAAAGTTACGTATGGAACACAAGATTTCAGTGAGTATAACAAATATAAAGTCATATAAAAATAAATAATATTGCTATAAGCTCATGACCCGTGTTTAATCGTTATGGTATGCAATTAAGCATAAATAAATGCCCAAACAAGTGTTTGCAGACACTTAAAGGAATCCTCCAATGGTATGTGTTCACTTACTTGATTGGAGCGATCACCGAACGGAGGAGTCAACCCAATAGATCTATTCACGACATTCGCTTACAAAGTAATTAATGCTCATGATTGGTAGGGACTTAAATGGCTATGTGGTAACTTAGGCAATGTAATGCTTTAGTACTCGTGTCCGCATAAAAATAAACAATGTATTCTCACCTTGAGAATTTAGAAATATTGTAAACAAGTAAAACGGGCTAGGAAACTCACCTTAAGTTAAGTAATACAACACGGAATAATGTGCACTAAATCGAGGTAACAAAGCTCTAACCACAAACTAATTAATTAATGTCTTAGGTTTGGAAATAATGTCGTGTATGCAATCCTCACATTAGTATATCACCCGTACATGTTTGTTATAAAGTTCAGTAATTAAAAATATTGTTACATTAATGTTCTCATTTGATAGTCAAATTTAGGGCGGAGCATCGGTTTAAAACCGACCCGAACCGACAAATCGAAAACCAAAAATCGTGAAAAAACCTAATCCGAAACTGAACCGAATATGGTCGGTTTGGTTCGGTTTTGTGTCGGGTTCATCAGATCGGTTCAGTTTAGGTGTGTTTTGTGTTTTGGGTCGAACCGAACCGACCCGAGCTGAAACCGAAAATTGTGAAAAACCTAAACCGAAATCGAACCGAAAAACTGTCGGGTCAGCTCGTTTTTTGTCGATTCGGTCGATTTTTTCGGTTCAGTTCGGTTTTGAGCTTCCAAGTACTCAAAGATCAATAAGATTTTAGTATATATTCTTATAGGTTTACATTCTTAGATAACCATTTAACACCATTTGCTACAAAAATTCCAAACAATGTTCTTATAAACCGAATTGTGTATTTTTGTATTATTTCATCACTAGTTTGATTTTTATAAACATTGTCTACATACAAACATGTTAAGGTGATATGTTTATGTATATATGATAATAATCACATGTAACTTTCATGAAATGTAAATATGAAGAATAAAAATTATAAAAAATGTGTGAATGCTTACTTCGATGATTAGAGATGATTTATAGCCAAAGTTCACTAACTTAACCCAATTATGCTTCAATAAGCTAACTTTCAACTCAATAAGCTCTCAAATAAGCTATGTGCTCAACCAAAACCCAAAGCTTTTCCTTCTGCTTCCTTTTGTGTTTGTGTCGAGAGCTAGAAAGCACCAAGGAAGGTTTATGTGTAAAATCTTTTACTTATGACTAACTAGTAAATGTGCTAGTTTTATAAAGGATTCAATGCATGGTTTCTACATTAATATATTACCCAAGTAAGTTAAGAATAATAATTAAAAAGGGATTGAGTCGTAGAATAACGATTTTTTAAGTGTCATTTCACAGTGCGCAGTCTTTTATAAAGGTGTAGAATAGCGATTCTTTCATGAGTATCCCGTTTAAGACGTTACTTTTTGGGTCGTGAATAGCAATAAACTTTTCATAAGTGTTCCAATTTAGACGTGGGATGACGCATCAAATTGGAACACTTATGGAAGTAGGATGTACCAAATTGGAACACTTATGGAAAGACATCGCTATTCTACAACTTAAAAAAGACACGACAGAACTGGACACTTATGAAAAGACATCGCTATTCTACAACTTAAAAAGACACGTCTGTAATGGAACACTTGGAAAGACGTTGCTATTCTACGACTCAATCCCTTAAAAAATTAAGCGGTGAGGTGTGGTTGCTTGTTGTCGAATAAAAGAGAAGTAAAAGAAAGAAAGTATGGTCTTTCACATTATGATATTGTCCTAGTATCTACAACTTAAAAAAATGGTTTGTCTAACCAACGCCCATGACGCACTAGTTTAGGTGATTAAATTAGAAAACTTTAAGTTCATTAAATAGAAAATTACAACTAATTAAGGTATATTATGAGCTCAATCAATGTGTCATAAATGCATTTTTTAATTGAAAAGAAAGTGTGGGATGAATTAATGTGTTTTAACCAATGCGGCACCCGTTAGACAATCTCCAAAAAAAAATATATAGAGGGGGTATCCTTGCTTTTCTTGTTCGACAGAAAAGAAGAAAATGAAACACAACATTTGTCTTTGCTTCTTATTTAATTTGAAGGTATGACGTCTTAAATTAAATAAGACTCTATCATCCTAGGCTTAAATAAAAGGGGTGTTTGTCCTTGATTGTGACCGGTTATAACAAGAAAAATGGTGGTGCCAAGGTAGTATGTTTTTAAATTTGTAGTTTTATAAGTGTAGTATTGGGTATACTACACGTGTTAATTATATAAAGTTTGTTGGTCATTTCATGCAAATATTGCATAGATTAATAGTTTTAAAATTAAAGTTAAATATCAAGTCATGCAATCTCAAGGTAAGTTTTGTTTGTTTGTGTTTTATAAAAAATCGAAAAGAGAAAAAGAAAAGAAAGGAACAAGCAATTATGGAAAGTGTAAGAAATAAAACTTTGTATGTTTGTAGTAGTTTTAAAGAGTGTAAGAATGTGTATAAAATAATGATTGGGAGCATCGTATACATTATGTGTTCATGCAAGTTGTGAAAATCGTTTGTTAAATTAATAATCGTACGTAAGTAGAAATGCAAATGTCCTAGCAATTAAATTATGAATTGGAGTAGTGGCAATGTACTATAATGTTGTAGACTAAATATAGTCTAGAGTCATAGTGCACAAGAGAGTTATTCTTTGTTTTACGTTTATTTAACTAAAAAGTTATACGTAAATTGTGCTCAGGTAAACTTCAAAATAAATAATTTGAGTTTAGTAAATAGTATTGACCTGAAAAATAGTGGTTTGTCACAACAGGTGTGACAAATGTTTTCACACTTTTTATTGTTAACATTTTTTTGCAATTTTGCCACACTTCTAGATGTGGACATTCAAAAAATATTTCCACACTTTTAACCATAGACATGTGGATAATATCTCCACACTTATATTTGTAGGAAAATTTGTCACGCCCATTATTACCACACATGAACAAGTTTCACTCTATAATTTTACATATTTTTAACCGTGGCCATTTGACCTTTAAAATGTAGAGAATTTAACTAGTTTTTTGTAGTGATTGTTGTCTTCATTTCAATTTTTTAGCAAGAATATTTGAATGAAAATATAAATGAATGTCGATCTCAATATGATTCATTGCACTAGTGTTTCATGGAAAGAAATACACATCATCGATATTATCATTATAAACTAAGGTACCGGTCTTTAAAGGGGAGTGAAGCTTATGTAGCAGACACGTAACCAAGTAGTCTCAACAACAACATTTGCGGCACCATAATACTTAGCCTCCGCACGAGAGAGTAGGGCTGAGCATTCGGACCGTTTCGACCGGACCGACCGACAAAACCGACCGGACCGGACCGAAACCGACCGGACCGAAGGATCGGCGGTCCGGTCTCGGTCCTAATTTTTACCTTAATTCGGTCTCGGTCTTGTCGGTCTCGGTCCGGTCCGGTCCGGTCCGACCAAAAAACCGAAAATCTTGCCTATTTGGACCGGACCGACCGAAGACCGGACCGGACCGGACCGACCACATTCGGTCTCGGTCTCGGTCCGGATTTTTACCTTAATTGGTCTCGGTCTTGTCGGTCTCGGTTCGGTCCGGTCCGGTCCGGACCGATCTCGACCCTACGAGAGAGGAGAGAAGAGAGAGAGAGTAACTCCATTAATATTGTATTTATTTACGACATTAATTGCTCATTTAAAATTAAAAACATAGTGCTTGTATAGTTTTAATGTTGTAAAGTACTAATATACAATAAACTTTTAGAGTTGTAAGTCTTAAAATTAAGAAAGATGGTGCTTACTCTTTTATATACTAGCAGGGTACCCGCGCGATGCGGCGACGGGTACCCTGTGACTATATTTTTTGACAAAGTTATGTTATGCGGCCATACTTTTATTAAACAATTAAATTACAAATAACAATAACTTTAGTTAAGACCGTGGAAATAATTCATCTCCTGTTAACCAAAGCTGCCACAAACAAAATCTTAATTCTTTCCTTAAGCACAATCACCCTTCATCAATTTTGGAACCGACCGACCCAATTCGACCCTCATGTTACAATGGCGGTGATTCGTTCGGCGCAGTGGCGACCGAACCAGTCGATCGACCACTGCGGGCAGCCTAATGGCTTTATTTTTAAATGCATGGCTTAGTAGCTTGATTATATTGTACATTGTGGTTAAATGGTTGTATATTTTAGTGAAGTGGTAAATTAAATAGTGTATTAATTGTATGTGTTGAATAGTGTTTTTTAGTTGTATTTGTGCTTCAAATAGTTTGTACATTGTGTTTTATAAATTATACTTTTTATCAAATGGGTATTTTAAATATGACATTAATTACAAATGTTGTGGGTCGATATGTGTAAGTGTTTAAGCATAAAGTAATTGTACATATAGCTTAAGTAGTTGTATTTGCTTAAAATCTATATATGAAAATCTTAAAAAAATAAAAGAGATAGAGTGTTAAATGTTTTATAAGTAGTATAGATAAAAGTGATTATATGGAGTCTAGATAAATGACATTGGAACATTCCTGAAACTATCTAACATGGGTCAGGCCCATAATACATTAAGTGTGGGCTAACATAGTCCAACTAATATGTCGTCTAACAAAGACAAGGGTACTAGCAGATGGCGAGATGATGGAGGACTGAGGAGGAGGTGACACATGTGGTCATGGTGACAATAGTAGTAAAGTGCCAATACCGAGAGGTGAAAACAGAAACTCTATATGCAAATGAAATGAGACACACTGAAGAGATGGTGGCTAGTTCCTAGGAAGGGAGGCTAATGCAATGGTGTACTATGTGATAATCTGCGTTAGGGATGCATAGTTACAATATATACGACCCCTAGCCATACACCAATAGACACAATGTATAAGACTAACAGCTATACTAAATTACGTCTAACAACTTTCAAGTCTGTTACGGAGTCTGATAGTGTCAGCTTTTGTATTTGTTCACTCTTGAATATTGGTTTCTAAACAAACAGGTGTCTGGAAACATCACATATTGTGGCCACCGACTTTCTGAATTTATTCCACAAAGAACGTGTGCTTATATAAGTCCAAATAATCTTCATACTGGTGAGATGACGGTGAGGGAGACATTGAACTTTTCAGGACGGTGCTTGGGTGTCGGGCCAAGATACAGACTACTTTCAGAAATTTTAAAGATGGAAAAGAAGCAGAAAATGCATTCATGAATACCACAACACTCCGGGAACAGAAACCAATTTGATCACTGATTATGTTCTCAAGGTTTGTTATATTAATCAATCTGTTGCTTTACAACAAATGCATATCCGTTCAGGCAGATTGCAATCTAACTTCACATGTTCACTTCATTTCTGATCTTGTAAGTACTTATAAAGCGGACTTGTATGGAGATTATACTTAAAACTTACTATTTTCAAAGTGAACTTTTGGCTAATTTGATCAAGAAAGCCATAGCATGCTACAGATTATTAAAATTAGATTTGTGCTCTGCCTTCAAATGAAGTTATTATGCACTTTTGTTTCGATAAATACATTTGTTGGAGACTTATCTTTTCTTTGAAACTTATATTTTTTGCTAGATACTTGGGTTAGAAACGTGTGCTGACACGATGGTTGGTGATCAAATGAGAAGAGGTATCTCTGGTGGAGAAAAAAAACGTGTGACCACCGGTAGGTTCTACAGTTGATGCTCATACCTATGAGTCTTTCAGTTTACAGCTTAATCTTGTAGACTTGGCTGTCCATTGAGATCGCTTTACTTAGAGGTGGCATTTGATCAATTTACCAAGAATTGGGACGTTATCTATTATTTAACAGGTCAATCAGTTTAGCTAAAAAAATTCAACTAAAATCGGAAACACATTACTCAAAGACTAATTTATTAGATAAATTTAGATTATGTTTGACTTGGTATAATTATTGTAATCTTATTTTGCAATTGATACTTTGAAAAGGTCAAAGAAACAGATACACAATTATCATTTTGACCCATCACCCAACCCATCCATAAGCGACCTCTATACATCTTAAAAGAGATTCACAGATCGCCCTACTATACTTTAGTTACAAGTTTGTTCAAATTACATGGTAGTAATATACTAACTTTATTTTGGGTGCTGCATTCTGATAATAACTTGATACAGGAGAGATGTTAGTTGGACCGGCAAATGTCTTTTTCATGGACGAAATGTCAACTGGATTGGACAGCTCCACCACTTTCCGTATCACCAAGTTCTTAAAACAAATGGTTCATGTAATGGATTTAACTATGGTCATATCGCTTTTGCAGCCTGACCCCGAGACCTACAAACTATTCGATGATATCATATTAATGTCTGAGGGTCAGATTGTGTATCAAGGTCCTTGCGAAAACGTTCTTGAATTTTTTGAGTTGATGGGTTTTAAATGCCCAGGAAGGAAGGGTGTAGCTGACTTCCTTCAAGAGATGACCTCAAGAAAAGACCAGGAACAATACTGGTTCAAGGAAGACCAATCTTACACATACATTACAATCTCTGAATTTGCAAGGGCATTTAAGTCCTTTCACATTGGAGGTGAACTCGCTAAAGAGATACTGAATTCCTTATGATAAATCCAAAACACATCCAGATGCACTGGTCAAAGAAAAGTATGGGATATCTAATCTTCAACTGCTGAAAGCATGCTTTGAAAGGGAATGGTTGTTATTAAAGCGTAACTCGGTGCTTTACATATTTAAGACATTTCAGCTGACATTTATGTCATTGGCAAGCATAGCTATATTTTTCAGAACTAGAATGCATACTGGAACTTTGGAAGATGGAGGGAAGTTTTTTGGTGCCCTTTTTTTTGGTCTCCTTATTGTTTTGTTTAATGGAATGGCAGAGCTTGCACTGACAGTTATACGGCTTCCGGTATTTTATAAACAAAGAGATTCCATGTTGTATCCAGCATGGGCTTTTGCCCTTCCCATTTGGGTACTTAGAATCCCGTTATCACTAATGGAATCAGGAATTTGGGTGGTTCTTACATATTACACTATAGGGTTTGCTCCGGATGCCACCAGGTAATATAACAAGAACTTATGAGAAAGTAGTTTTATTTTTTATTTTATTTATTTATTTTTTGTTTCCTTTTTCCATCATTTAACTTCAGGAGGTTTAGAATTGTTTAGCATTCAACATCTAACACTCTTTATGGCTCAGATTCGGTCAACAGTTCTTCGTGTTCTTTGCCTTACATCAAATGGCTCTCTCTCTTTTTCGATTGATTGCGGCTATTGGCAGAACAGAAGTGCTTTCAAACTCTTTGGGCGTCCTCATCTTGTTTCTGGTAGTCACCCTTGGAGGATTCGTAGTGGCTAAGGGTACAACTTTCATTTTGTTGACATATTTAGAAAAATGGGTAACCAGTCAAAACGGGTAACCTTTATGGCTGGGTTAAAATGGTGATCTGGTTTTATTTGACCCACCTTCACTTATTTGTATTTCATTACATGTTAATAACTTGATGTATATATAGTTTTATTTAAAACACTAGAGTATACTTTGGCGACATACTGAACCGCTTGACGAGTCTCATTTTTGCTGAACTTTTAGTTTTACCGTTATTAATAAAACTTTTTCCAGTCAGACTAAATTCTTATATAGTCGAGATTTGAGTTTTGATACACAGTTTATGACCCGCACAAGTATCATGAGAAAAATCTAATCATGTACTTTCAGATGATAGTGAGGCATGGATATCATGGGGATTCTATGTGTCTCCTATGATGTATGCACAAAATGCCTTGGTTTTAAATGAGTTTCTTGACAAAAGATGGAGCACCGTAAGTTCTCGTTATTAGTTTGTTCAACCAAATATTACTGCAGAAGTATATCTTTAATAAGTCTACTTTATGCAGCCCAATATAGATCCTCGAATTAATGCATCAACAGTTGGGGAAGCCCTTCTCAAATCACGAAGCTTTTTTACCAAGGACTATTCGTTCTGGATTTCTATTGGGGCCCTCCTTGGGTTTTCAGTTATTTTCAACGTATTATTTATCGCTGCACTGACTTTTCTGAATCGTACGTAATATTGTATCAAATTATTTTCTCTGTTTCTTAGTCTAGTTTTTAACTTTATTAGCTGTTTCTTGATCAGCTCTTGGTGATGTTAAACGTGCGATCAGAGAGAAAAATGATATCAAGAATTCAAACAATGGTAGCAGAAAAGAGGTCTTTGAAGGTGTGACTTGATATAAACTGAGCTTTGTGTTTGACGGCAAGAACTTATGCATGATACGATAAAGAGGAAAAGAACTCTTCTGACATATTTAAGTGATTTTGAAGGTATTGAATTGACAGTGAGAAGCACTTCAGGAAGAGAAAGTTCAGCTGCTGTGGAAAGAAAAGGAATGACTTTGCCTTTTCAGCCTCTTTCACTTGCTTTCAACCATGTGGACTATTACATCGATACACCTTTTGTTAGTTACTTTCTTACAATCCTTCATTTAATATAACTTTCTCCCTTCAATGTCTCCGAGTTATCCAAAAGTATATTTTATCTAATAACTGATATTGTCATTTGGCTAGGAAATGAAGCATAGCGGTTTTAAAGAGAATCGGCTACAATTGCTCAAGGATGTTAGTGGTGCTTTTAGACCAGGAATATTGACTGCACTTGTAGGTGTTAGTGGTGCTGGAAAGACAACCTTGATGGATGTCTTAGCAGGTCGGAAAACAGGTGGATACACTGAAGGGGATATCTTTATTTCAGGATACCCTAAGAATCAATCAACATTTGCTCGTGTTAGTGGTTACTGTGAACAAAATGATATTCATTCACCAAATGTCACTGTCTATGAATCTCTTTGTACTCTGCATGGCTACGTCTATCTGCAGATGTTAATGCAAAACACGCAAGGTGTTTACTTAATCTAATGTCTTCTACCAATTAAAATCCCATTAAGTACAACTTTTAACTTTTATTGATGATTAACAATTATTGTAGATATTTGTTGATGAATTGATGGAACTAGTTGAGCTTCATCCATTAAGGAATTCAATGGTTGGTCTTCCTGGAGTAGATGGTCTTACAATAGAACAAAGGAAGAGGCTGACAATAGCCGTGGAGCTGGTGGCAAATCCATCCATCATCTTCATGGATGAACCGACTTCTGGTCTTGATGCTAGAGCCGCAGCCATTGTCATGCGTACTGTAAGAAACACTGTTGACACTGGGAGGACTGTTGTATGCACAATTCACCAACCAAGTATAGACATATTTGAATCTTTTGATGAGGTTTGTAGAATACATGTCAAAGATATTAGCATGTCTTTATGTTTATGATGATGATTCTTATTTAAGATTAAAAAACAACTTATAACAAAACAATCTTGTTTGTTAATACAAAGTGTAAGTTATTCCATGTATGGTAATCTGACTGTGATCCATAAATCTGCAGTTACTTTTAATGAAGATAGGCGGACAAATTATCTATGCTGGACCTTTAGGCCACCAGTCTCAAAGGCTAGTCGAGTACTTTCAAGTGAGTCTCTTATTTCAATTTGAATTTTGTACTAAATTAAGCTGAACTGGCCTGCAAGTATTAGCCATTGTTATGGAGTGTGAATTTTTTTCTTAATATAATAATTTCGTATAGGCTATTCCAGGAGTACCAAAGATAACCAATGGTTATAATCCTGCTACTTGGGTGTTGGAAGTAACTTCTTCTTCAGCTGAAATTCAGCTTAATGTTGACTATGCTCAGATTTACGCAAACTCTACCCTTTATCAGTATATTCTATATCTTGATTTCTTCTGTTAATGTTATTTTATATATAAGTTAGATAACTTTTTTTGTTTTGGATGTTATATGGCATTTTCAGGGACAATCAAGAACTGATAAGGGAGCTTAGTTTCCCTTTAAGTGGTTCCAAGGATCTCTTATTCCAAAACAAGTACACACAGCCATTAATCATCCAATGCAAAGCTTGTTTGTGGAAACAACATTTGTCATACTGGAGGAACCCACAATATAATGTCACTCGCTTTGTTGCAACCATAGTCATGGCTGCTCTATTTGGTGCTATTTTCATTAAAAAGGGTGAAAAGATGTAAGGACACTAAACAATTTTTCTTAAAATCTACCAACTACATCGAAAATAAAAGAACTAAAGTAATATAAGAAAAATATAACTGTAAAATCTATGTGTCTTTTCCCGTCAATTATTAATGAAGAATTAATTTGACCCTTCCTTATGAAATTGGGAACTCGAAAAGTAATGAGAACATTAAGCATTCTAGTCTTATAACTTGCACTGCAATGTCTTTTATTTTCTCTTCATGAGTACTACTACAGCATGGGGCACAAAACCTAACTGTGAGTTTGTGTATATATACAGACAACAACTACAAAATCTTCTAGATATGTCCGGAACTTTGTATGCTATTGTTATCATCCTAGGATCCTTGAATACAAGTGCTGTCCAACCTATTGTTTCCGTTGAGAGAACAGTTTTCTATCGTGAAAGGGCTGCTGGAATGTATTCATCTTTACCTTATGCACTTTCCCAGGTAATTATTGAATTCGAGTTCAGATTATTGATAAAAAAAAAATGCAGTACCGAGAAATGACTTGACTTTTGACAAGGTGCAGGTGACCATAGAGTGCATATATATAGTGATCCAGACAACTATTTTTGCCTTATGTTTGTACCCGATGATAGGGTTCGAGTGGACTGCTGCCAAGTTTTTGTGGTTCTACTATTTTCTGTTTATGAGTTTCATCTACTTCACTTTGTTTGGCATGATGGCCATCTCATTGACACCAACACCTCAAATTTCTGCTGTATTGATTTACTTTATCACCTGCCTTTGGAACTTGTTTTCTGGTTTCATCATTCCAAGACCGGTATGTCATTTTCACGCCCTATTTTCTTCACGAGTCACCATGTTAGTTATATTAATATTAAATTTCCATGTTAATATAGCTGCCTCACCCCCACTGTATCGAGGAAGTGAATTCACATATGACTTGTGTCCATGAGGCTTAACTCTAAGCATTAGTCATCATGTAAAAGTATTCATGATGTTATATAGTTCCTCTATGTACCTCGTTGACTATACTATGCAATTTGCACACTTTTTCCTATATGCTTCAGGAAATTAGTTTAAACTTTCATTTAAGCTCTATGTACCTCTAAATCATGTAAAAAGCAATGACATTTAGAAGTGCTAATAAAATGTTAATAGTTGCAAGTGCAAATCTCATTTTACTAAACACCCTTTAGTAAATTCACTAAGCATGCACGTTCTATTAGTATTGTAATCATGTATAATAAAAATATGGATGACCTAATAGAGGGTGTTATTTTTTTTCTTTTTTTTTGAGATTGCAGCAAATACCGCTATGGTGCAGATGGTGTTACTGGGCAAACCCTCTTAGCTGGAGCCTCTACGGTCTCATAACTGCCGAAATTGGTGAGGATAATCACACGTTTGAGGTGCCTGGAGCTGGCAACATGACAGTGAAAGGATTTATCAATGAATATTTTGGGTACGATTATGACTTCCTTCTGGTGGTGGCAATAGCACATGTTGGTTGGGTCATTTTATTTTTTGCTGCTTTTGTGTTTGCAATCAAGTTCCTTAATTTTCAGCATAGATAATTCTTTGGGTCATTTTTTATTTCCGATTATTGATTAAAAATCTTTATAACCGTGTAACTTATTACTGAATGCAACGAGTGACCTCTTAAATTAGTCGGATAAGCTTCAATCTACTTTTATGATTTATGAGCTTTCTATTATTCTGTGGATTTAGTTTTATTCAGAGTATGCAGGTCTTTTAGCTGGTTTTCAATGGATTTGGTTTGAATCGATCTATAGTGATACATTGCTAACGAAATTGAAAACCATTTCGTTTTCGTGGTCCTTTATCTTGTCATATCTCTCTTTGATTACTCTCGAATCCCTTCTATTATGAGTCCACGTGCAAGTTGGTGATGAAACAGTTGGGACGGGCGGTGTTCAGGTGATTCGGTGGGTTTGGGATTAAATAGTAAGCACTTCCAAAACCGGTGCCACAAAAGCACCTAAAAAGTTTGTAGTAGTCTATAAGGCTAAGCGCAGTAATACCAAAAACAATCGGTCTACCGATTATCGGTCGCTCCTTATTGTGCAATGAAGGTCGAGTGATGGTCACGGTACATTTTGGTCGAGATCACGACCGATGTCTTGGGTTTGTTTTGTGTGTGTTTGTATATGTTTAAACTAAATTAAAATGTATCCTGGTGAGGTATGCTTTTTGTAGTGTAGGTCGTCTTGATGTGGTAAAAAGTCGTGTGTATGTCATCGGAGAGAGAAAGCTGATATAGCAAGCAAAATGAATGTCGTCAATGGTCACTACTGTGCTTAGCCTAAGTTATTTTATCCATAGCATTTACATCATTTTCTTTAAACTTAAAAATTGTAAAAATAAGTAAAGTTTGATTAGAAATGCTAACAACATCAACTACTAAATTAATAGTTAACTTAAATATTTTTAATTCTTAAATTTTTATTATAACCCATAAAGTTTTTTTCTTGTAATAACTACAAATTGAACTTGTAAGTTGCATCAATGTCACCCAAAATATAAGTTGGCAAGTATAATTATTTCCCGTTATACACCGTCGCTTTGCCCGGGTATTCGTCTAGTATATACAGGCACAGGTTAAGAAATCAGGAACCCATAAAAAATGACTCAAATCATTCGGGGCACAAAAAAAATGTCTTTTAGTGTACTTTTTATGGGTTCCTGAGCATTTTTGTAGGTCTCTGCCTTTTTAACATTTGCTCTTAGGGCAAAAGTTAAAAAAAACCATATACCATTAAGAAATCTGTTACGTATGGACTTGTGGAAAACAAGAAGGGTGGTTGAATAGTGTTGGGATTACGTTCTCAAAGTATGCATGGAGTGTTTGATTCTTACATTCAGTTCCATTGTATGTTCTGACAATTTTAACGGTGTTGCGAAGTTGAACTTGAATCTTTTTGAGAAACGTGATAATCATTTCTGGAGCTTGATCTTTACTTCGAAGAAAGTAGACCCTATACCATCTTGAATAATCATCAACAATTACCAATATGTAGCGTTTGTCATTAATACTCTGAACACTCATTGGACTACACAAATCCATGTGAAGAAGTTGTGATACATGACAATTCGACTAATCAATAGGATATAACTAGGGAGTAGTGAGATTCTAAGTAAACACCTCTACTTATCATACGAGTTCACCAATTTATTTATTTTTTTGCATATTTAGTTTAATTAGTTAATTAGTAGTTATAAAACAAAACCTTTCAAACCCCGATATTTTTACTTTGGTTTCTAAAAAATATAAAAATACAAAAGATAACCATCCGTCAACCTTTAGACTTAATTCATCATACACTTGGAGCCTTCACAACACTATTCCCCTAGAGATGATCAATCCCTCGTGTCTTACCTTACTACACTACAACGGTTAGGTACCTTGCCTATGAGGATTGTAAAACTTCTTGTGTTTTGCAATAATCCGCATCACCTGGGTTCAATCCCAACTCCTAGCTAATTAGGTCAAAGAGAACAAGTGGTCATTTCTTGGGGTCGGGTCTTTGGGGAAGGGTGGGGTTGACATCAATAGATGCATTGGATCGGGATGTTCCTACCGATTTACACCTTTTGGAGACAAACGACTATGTCGTCATGTAAAGGATAAAGGCAGTCTGGTGTGCATAAGATAATTTCCTATAAAATTTAAATACTTTTCATATTTTTAGGCACCCAGTAATATATATCTTTTTATGTAGGCAATCCTACCAGAATTTGTGACCGCTAATGATCTCTTTATATTCAAGCACGCTAAGATTTTCCATGGTAAAAAGACTTACAGGCTTGAGCTTCATCGGGAATTCTACAAAGATGACCCTTGTCGTATATGAACTCGTAGGAAACGGGATGAAGATTGCGCGTGATTGCAAGTTTCAAAAGAACAAAATAATTCGATTAAAGTACTTGATAGACATGATAGATAAAAAGGCTGTAACAACCTATGGACCGGATCCAGTCATGAATCCTCTGTTCCATATGTGTTAAAGGATTATACAATGGTCGTAGTATGTGGATCGTTTGTAGGTTTAGAACTTTTGTCTTTCTTTACCACTTGATGTTTAGAAGTTGTTACTTTGTTATGTGATTTGGAACTGAATATTTATGGACATGCCCACATCCTCCAACTATACAAGAATGTAAATAACCTCCTCACCATACTCCAAATGCTCTTCCTGTTTGGTTTTTGCAATATCCTCAACAATTTATTCTCATTCCTTATCAACCATGCTTATTCCAATCCACATCTTTAATTTTGTCCAATTTTGTTTTGAGAATTCACACTGAAATGTAAATGTCAATGGCACTCTCCACTATTTTTTGCATAGAACACATCATATCATAACTACTCCATTTACTCATTTTGTCATGAGTGAACAATCTTCTATGAATAGCCAACCACATAATGAAAGAGATTTTTTCATAATATATTTATATACAAGCTTCACTGAACTGTACTGCCTTTCCTACCTTTGTCTTCCATATAAAGGTATCTACTACATTTGGATCTAACAATGGAACTTGAATATTGACAATTTGTGCAAATGAAATACTCCATCCAGTGTTGGAAAATTTAGTGCACTTGTGGGATTAGTTCACACCTTGTAATGGGTTAGAGAGTACGGAGTGTACACCCATAAGGTCCATGAACACCCGACTCTTATAGTGGTTTGTATTGGTAGTGCTAGTAGAAAGATCGCTTGTGGAAAGATCGCTTGTGGTTTCCATCGATAAGCGGTGTTTCCACCGATAAGTAGTGTTTCAATCGAGCAAGTTTCCATCGATGTAGTGTATCCATCGATAAGCGCTATGAAAGTCTTGATGGAAGTACCGCTTAAACGCTTTAAACTATTCAAGTGGCGGTTTAACCGCTTAATGACCACGCTTAATTGGTCATGTAACCACTAACGACTATAATGGGATAATTATGAGGCTATTAATGGGCCGATTAATACTCATAATTCCATTTGATTAGCTTAGAGTAAACTCCTATAAATAGGAGATCCGATTATGCATGAGACACACATAGAAAACGATTAACACTTATTAGCGCAAGGGTTATAGAATTGTGCCTAATTCCATAATCGCATTTGGTCTTATCCTAAGTAGATATTCGTGTAATCCGGGCATTATGGTCGAATAGTTTACTTTGGAAAGTGATCACACGATTCCAAGTGATATCCCAGAACCACCTAGTGGTATTTGTTTCGCTAACCTCGTTACTTGTTTCTCATTTGAATTGATTATCTTACCGCTCGGGAGTTACACACAACAATCAAAGTAAACTATTTTGTGATAATCAATGGTCTGCGCAATGAAACATATGGCTTCAAACTTTGCCAAGCTTGATAAGTTTGAAGGGTGGACTTTAGGAGTGGCGAAGAAGATGCACTCTTGCTTTCCAAGATGAGTGTGGTGTATGTGCTAACTACACCTATTCACGATGATGCTACTACGTGGAGCGGATCGGAGGAGGAGCAAATGGGAGAATGATGACTACATATGCAGAGGTCTTATTCTCAATGGTATGTCTGATGCTCTGCTTGATATTTATCGAACTTTGAATCTTCCAAAGAACTGGATTCCTTGGATGCCAAATATATGGTCGAGGATGCATCAAGTAAGAAGTTTCTTGTAAGTAATTTCACAAATTACAAAATGACCGATTCAAGACCACCATGGAACAATACAATGAACTTCTTGGAATACTTGGAAGGTTTACACAACACAATATGCACATGGATGAGGCTATTCAAGTCTTTTGTGTTATTGATAAACTTCCTCCTTCTTGGAAAGATTTCAAGCATACCTTGAAACATAAGAAAGAGGAATTAACTCGGTTGAGTTGGGCGATCATCCGCATTGAGGAATCTCTCAAGGTGCGTGATAATGACAAGCCAAAGGGTAGCAATGTCGCTTGGACCATCTGTTGTCAATATGGTAGAGCATAACAACTCCACCGTGTACAATGACAACAAAGGCAAACGAAATATCATGACAACACAAGGGCGGATCCTAACAAGAAGGCAACACCTACTTGTTGGAAATGTGGTAAACCGCCACATTAAAAGGGACTGCAAGGTGTTAAAGTTGGTGGTAAAGCCAATGGATCGTGCACTAATGGTTCAGTGGAGTGGTGGTTCTTCCAACTCACCGAAAGGTCGTAATATGGTTAATAAGTCTTTTCAAATTTATTATGTTACATATGTATCTCGAATCTCATTATGTGCGGGATGATGATGTTGCGTGGTGGGTTGATTACGGTGCAACAGTTCATGTGTGCAAAGATAGAAGCTGGTTCAAGACTTATGAGTCAATTGAATGATGGTTCTATTCTTCACATGGAAATGAGTCAACAACCTTGGTGCATGGTCGTGGTTGTGTAGACCTTAGGTTTAGTTCGGAAAGATTGTAACTTTGTTTAATGTTATTCATGTTCACGATATAAGGAAAACTTGGTTTCAAGTAGTGTTTTGAATAATCATGGATATAAACAAGTTATTGAGTCGATAAATTTGTGCTTTCTAAGCATGGTGTTTTTATTGGTTTTGGTTATTTATGTAATCAAATGTTCAGCTTAATATTTCTACTAATAGTGTTAATTCGGCTTTTGTGACCACCATCGACCGACCGACTCTACCCTATGGCATGCAAGACTTGGCCATGTACACTATAAAAGAATGCAAGATATGTCTAGGGATGGTTTAATCCCAAAGATTTGACATGGACACTGAAAAGTGTAAAACTTGCATGTTGACCAAGATAACCAAGAAACCTTTTCAAGGTGTTAGTCGTGAGACTAAGGTCTTGGAGCTTATACACAGTGACTTGTGTGATTTGCATGCCACTCCTTCTTTGGGGAATAAGAAGTACTTTATGACATTTATTGATGATGCTTCTAGATTTTGTTATGTCTATCTCATTACATACCAAGGATGAAGCATTAGATAAATTCAAAGTGTTTAAAACGAAGTTGAATTACAACTTGGGTCTTTGATCAAAAGATTAAGGATCGATAGGGAGGTGAGTACATGGATACTCAGATTTTCATCTGTTGGAATTATCCATGAAACGATCGCCTTATACTCCTCAAAGAAATGGTATTTCGAAAGGAAGAACAGGTGTCAAGGAGATGGTTAATTCCATGTTGTCCTATTCGTGATCGAGTCAAGGGTTCCGGGGTGAAGCTATGTTAACACTTGTTATTAATTAAATAGGGTTCCCAACAAAGGAACAAGGTTACCCTTATGAACTCTAGACTAAAATGAAACCCAACCCGAACTCTCTCGTGGTCCGGGGTTGTAGGTCATAAAGACTCCATGATCCAAAGCTAAAGACTTTGGGTGAAAGAGGCATTGATTGCATATTTGTTGGATATGCCGAGCATTCCAAGGCTTTTAGGTTTTATGTTATTGAACCTAATGAATATATTTCAATTAACTCAATAATTGAATCAAGGGATGCGACTTTGATGAGAATAGATTCTCATCGGTCCCTAGACCAAGTCGAGGATTCCTAATGGAACTCATGACATCGGTGTATCGAGGTCCTCGATGATGAACCATCGGTGGTCCCCGATGAGGTTGTGGTTCAACAACCCGAACTCGTGCTCGAGGAAGAGCAAAGGGTCGAGACTCAAAGTCATTTGGACATGAGTTTCAACTATACTTGGTTGAAGGAACAAAGGATGAGGTCTCGACCAATACTCCTATTGCTTCATTGTTGAGGATGATCCCAAGACATTTGAAGAAGCAATGAAGTCCCGTGATATTGCTTTCGGAAAGAAGCTATCAATGATGAGATGGATTCCATCATGGGCAACAACACTGGTGTTGGTTGATCTACCTCTCGTTGCAAACCTTTGGGTTGCAAATGGATTTTCAAAAGGAAAATGAAGGTAGATGGAACTATTGAAAAGTTCAAGGCTAGACTAGTCATTCGTGGCTTTAAACAAAAGTCGGGATAGACTATTTTGATACTTATGCCCTCGTGGCTCGTGACGATACCATAAGATCTAGCGATTGCTTTAGCATCTATTCACAACGGTTATTCATCGATGGATGTGAAGATGACTTTCTTGAATGGTGAATTGGATGAGGAGGTTTACATGAACCAACCTCGTGGCTTCATCATGCTCGCAATGAAAACAAGGTGTAAACCGATTAAGTCTCTTTATGGACTTAAGCAGCACCTAAACAATGGCATCAAAATTTGATGAAGTGGTTTTGTCTAGTGGTTATGTTCTTAACCAAGTCGACAAATGTGTATATAGCAAATTTGATGATTCCGTAAAGGAGTCATCATTTGTCTATATGTTGATGACATGTTGATCTTTGGCACCGACCAAAATCAGTTGACTCGACAAAGGAATTTTTGTCATCAAGGTTCTCCATGAAGGACATGGGGAGGCCGATGTTATCCTTGGTATAAGGATTAAACATGAAAGTAAAAGAATTTCTATCTCTCGGTCTCATTATATTGAGAAGGTACTGAGGAAATTCAATTACTTTGATTGTACTCAGTGAGTACACCTATGGATACTTGTGAGAAGTCGATGCCTAATAATGGCAAAGTCAGATCTCAACTTGAGTATTCTAGGTAATTGGTCACTGATGTATGCCATGACTTGTACAAGCCCGATATTGGTTTTTCAAAGGAAAATTGAGCGGTATACTAGTAATCCTAGTGCTCATCATCGTAAGCGATTCGGAGGGTATCAAGTATTTGAAGAAAACTATGGATTATAGTCTCTCATATCTTGTTACCCATCGTGTTGGAAGGTTACACCGATGCAAGTTGGATCGAGAACATCAAGACAATTAAATCTACCGGTGGTGGGTATTCCTACTTGGTGGAGGTGCAATTTCTTGGGCGTCCAAGAAGCAAACTTGCATCACCAGTTCAAGAATGGAATCAATTTGTGGCCTTAGCAACTCTTGGTAAAGAAGTTGAATGGTTGAAAACTTGCTTTCGAGATTTCATTGTGGCTAAACCTATAGCACCTATTTCTATCCGTGTGATAGTGCGGCTACATTGGCTAAGGCTTATAGCCGATGTACAATGGTAAGTCTAGACACTTAGGTGTTAGACATAGCATGATTCGTGAGCTTATCGTGAATGGGGTGGTATCTATAGAGTTTGTTAGATCTCAACGAACTTAGCCGATCACTTGACGAATGGTCCGCTCGAGACTTGGTTATAAAGTCTCGCTAAAGGTATGGGTTTAAGTCCAACTTAGTCATCGAATGCTAGGACACCCAACTCCTCCCGAGGAAACTTAGGAGCCGAGTTCAATGTGGAAAGTCGAACATTCAAAGGATGGAGCACATGTTTTATTTACATCCCAAGGTTGTGCTCGAACTCACTGAAAAGAGGATGAAGTCTTTACTTCTCAATGGTTAATTTTCTTTGAAAAAGTGCTTGGCGGAGCATGAATAAAGAGGAACCACCTATGTAAATGTTGAAGTTTTGCCGCTCGTGAAGCTTTGGACTTTTAGCTTTTACAACATTTATGAATTTGGATATGGACACATGGCTTGTATAGTGTCGGAGCTTTTAAGTGTTTGAAAACTTGTGTGTATTTTATCTTCGTGTATTCAAATGGGTTAAAGGGTTCAATTCTTAGAACACCCTGATTCTCGAATATTTGAATGTGTAATTTACTAAGATGGAAATTCAATCCTCAAGACATTTTCGTTTATGCACATGTTTTGCTTGATGTTTATTTTTCATGCAAAGGAAGTGAACTAAATTTGGGGAGGATTGTTGGAAAATTTAGTGCACTTGTGCGATTAGTTCACACCTTGTAATGGGTTAGGAGGTACGGAGTGTACATCCATAAGGTCTATGAACACCCTGACTCTTATAGTGGTTTGTATTGGTAGTGCTAGTAGAAAGTCACCGCTTGTGGAAAGTACCGCTTGTGGAAAGTACCGCTTGTGGTTTCCATCGATAAGCGTGTTTCCAGCGATAAGTAGTGTTTCCACCGGCGTTGTTTCCACCGAAGTGGTGTTTCCACCGAATCGGTGTTTCTCGATGTAGTGTATCCACCGATAGCGCTATGAAAGCTATGGAAGTACCGCTTGTAACGCTTTAAACTATTCAATGGCGCTTTCAACCGCTTAATGAACACGTTTAATTGGTCATTTAACCACTAACGGCTATAATGGGGATACTTATGAGGCTATTAATGGGCCGATTAATACTCATAATTCCATTTGATTAGCTTAGAGTAAACTCCTATAAATAGGAGATCTGATTATGCATGAGACACACACAGAAAACGATTAACACTTATTAGCGCAAGGGTTATAGAATTGTGCCTAATTCCATAACTGCATTTGGTCTTATCCCAAGTAGATATTCGTGTAACCCGTGATATTAGGGTCGAATAGTTTACTTTGGAAAGTGATCACACGATTCCAAGTGATATCCGGTAACCACCTAGTGGTATTTGTTTCGCTAACTCGTTTACTTGTTTCTCACCGAATTGATTATCTTACCTGCTCGGGAGTTACACACCAACATCCGTGAGGCCAAATCCAAGCATTGTAGAGAAAGTCACGACTGGTATAAATCTCTATAAGATATGGTATTACATATAGCACCAAACTCACTCCATACATCAAACCACACGTAAATATGTTCGCCATTAGCAACTATGTATCAAATATGCTATCTTACCATATCTCTAAGCTCAAGAAGATTCTTCCATCCCCAATCCGTCATTTCATCATACTTTATTTTATTGTGTTTGATGATTCGGGTGGTCTTGGGAGATCAAAATACATGTTTGCCATTTTAGAGAGAAAAGTAGAGAGAGGGTGTTCTTGCTAGAGGTTTACACAAATTGTAGAGTATTAGATTATGAGCACCACCCTTCCATGGATGGAAGGGGTATTTATAGTTACAAGAAATACGACCTCCTATCGGCCTCGTGGATCGTGGATACAGAGGGTAAAGACCCGTCCTTCCTCCACGGTGTTGCACTAAACTATTCTACGCTACAAACTAATAAATAAACTACTAAATAACTTGACTAACGACAAGTCTACGAGCTAACTTAAGCTAGATAACATTTGGGGTGACCGACTCTTCACTAAGAAATTTTCCAATTCCTAACAATCTCCCCTAAGGAGGTCACCCCATGTTTTACATTTCAATCCTAGCATTCTATACTTGACATTGTTCTTGAGCTCGCAGACTTGAATTCTTCATTTCCGCAATCTTTGTGCTTTTGTAGTGCAACTTCAAAGTCCGCATTGATCTGTACTTTCGGTGGAGGTCTTTGAACCGATCCACATCTTTGATGATCTTCGAGCTTTCTTTGAGATCATCACCACAAGAAATCTCTCTGGATCATCCATAGTAGTGTTGCCATCATGTGAAGTTGTGACATTTGGACCGACATGCTCACACTTTTGAATCATGACATCTTTCCATCGAGTAGCGGAAGCCTTCTTGGTTCATGATATTTGCGCAGATGAAGCATAAGCATAGTATGAAATATCGAGCCGTGTTATGTAGATATGCACCACCATGATTTCTTCAAATTAAGTGTGGATGCTTGTGAGCATGCGGCTTTGGATTGACTCCTCAATTCGATCGGTTGCAACCGTCCAAATGTACCGCAAACAACAGTTAGCAATAAAACACACGAAAGTGTCTTTGATCACTTCGTTGAATTGAGGTACACGCCCACGGTTCCCGCTGATCGAGATAAATCTTGCTGTGATCGGTAGGATTCCTAAGAATCTCCTTGACGGGTTTCGCAATGTTTCTAGCTGTTCTCAAACCGAACGTCTCAAAGAAGACAACACGGAGTGAGTGAACCAAATAATTGAGATTCACCGATTGATGAAAATGATTTGAAAAGCAATCGCGTATTGCTTAAGATAGAAAGTGTTTTGCAATACAACGAAGTTTTTATGGAAAATCAATTATCAATCATAAATATCCTTTAATTTTGAAACATTGATACACGAAGGATTCGATGTGCTATTTCTAAAAGAAAATCGAACTTTTGAAGCACAATGACGTGCGAGAAAATTTTCAAAGGTATCCGTCAATCCTTATCCTGGACCAAGGTTGATTCAAGAATGAATCGCCCCATCGTTTCTATCCGCTTGTCACAAGCTTGATCTTTGCAAGATCTCACATGTCACCCACCAAGAGCTTGTTTGATGTTGGCTCTAGAAGGATTTCCATCTTCATCGTGAATATTTTCATATCACTCGGATGTTCCGCAATACCACAAGGATAATGCGTGGGACTCTTAATATATACTTACTTTCCACATTGTGTGAAACAGCAAGTCTTCATGAATTTAGTGTCCTAACGAGATATTGTGGATGATCTCTTGGCTCTAGACTCAATAGTGCACATTTGGTTCCTATGCGGAGACTAGGGAGAGGGTCTCCTTCTTCAATATCAACAATCTCTAAGAGAAAGTCGATAGATAATGTCGGTTCCCGTGAGAATGAAACAAGCCCTTTTAAGAGGAACTTGAGTGGTTTGGGAAGTTTAGTGCGGTGCATCACTTTGGGTCCATGACGTCTTGTCTTCAATACCGGTGTTACCTTAGTAACAACCAAGAGCATATGTATTGAACCCGGTTCACGCCTAAGGTTGAATTGATGGAGGGCTATTTCTTTTCACCCTTTTCACATTCAGTTCTTTTCATTCTTCAACCCTTCAAGCTTACCGAGACTTCATAACTAGAACCTTGTTGGGTTTATTCCAAGACTAGCTCGTCTCATCCGCACTCTTCCCATATCTCACTTTTCTCCTTTTTCAATATACCTAAGGACTCTACACTATCTAGTGGATTGTCCTCGGTAGATCCCTCCGGCTCGGGCGGATCGTGGGAACTAATACCTAACCTAACCATCCTTATAACACCATGCATAAAGTAAATTGGTCGGTCTTTTGGTATTGTTCATTCTTCCTTAAAACCAATTGAAAATCATTTGGAAAACCAATCAAGGTACTTGTGATACGAGATCAAAACATTTTGTACCTTAATAGTTTTGATCATTTAGAAAACCTCCCTCAACATGTGCGTATGATTTAGAAATTGTTTAGCACAAGGAGGCAAGAGGACTTTGAAATATTTTCTTTGATCACAATTTTCATCCGAAAAAGCCATTTGATTTTCATGGTAAAATTCTCCCCTCAATATGTGCATAGGATTTTAGAAATCATTTTATCACATAGAGGCAAGAGTTAATTTGAAGCACATCCACAATCACAAAATCCATTAAGAAAACCATTTTAAAACACAATCAAGGTACTTTATAATCTCTTTAAAAAACTTTTGTACTCGATGGTTTTGCTCCCCTCAATATGTGCATCGAGATTCGAAAGCGTTTAGCACATATGAGAGAGCAAACTGCACAATTGAATCAAAACGATCAACTTTATCAAATTTCATTATTAAATCACAAATTCTCCCCGATCAAAAATATCAAACCCTTTGAGATTTTGGATCCCAAGTGATTTAATTAGGTTTAGAAAACATGGGAGAAAATGTGGCCTTGTTTAAATACTCATCCGGTTTTGGATAAATCCTCCTCCTCAACATGTGCATTGTGTATTTGAAATCGTTTGGCACATGGAGGCGGGAGTGCCTTTAAAGGACTAAAACCAATTCCATTAAAACAGATTTGAGATTTAAATCACGATCTCTACCCCGATCAAAATTTCAAACCATTTGAGATTTGTGATCCCAAAAGATTTAAATTATTTAGAAAATTTTAGGGAAAGACGTGGCAAGATTTAATTTTGAAAATGATGATAGGAACATATTTAGACATTAAAGATTGTTAGTGTCGTATGATAGTTTTAAGAGATCTTTTAGTAAAATAAAACAATTTCACAATCAAACAAGAATGTAAAAATTTCATTTTGAAAGACCTTGATTCTAAAGAAAAATCATACCATGACATAACATTAAATCTTTAGATCACCACTTATATTGTACAAAGCGGAACTTTTGTGAAGAAATATCGTTTGAAAATATTTTATTTTAAATCACTCTCCCTCAATCCATGACCGTAGTCGATAATTGAGTGACTCAAGTTTTGATAAAATGAAGTCCGTGATTTTCAAAATTTAGTCCAATATATTTTCAAAACAACATTTTTCCATTTTCAAAACAATTTAATTCAATTTACTCAAAAATTGTTTAAAATGGTATCCCGCACAAAGATTCGTTAGGTGGTTGAGAAGCTTTTGTTGTTTGTTGTTGAGGGCTTGGAAGAAAACCGTCTCGCAAATGCAAGTGAGACTTCTTCTTCGTTGCATTTTGAATGCCAACCGAGGTCAAATTAGGCTCCGTTTCTTCACTTGTCAAGAAAACCATCTGCCGATGCAAGAAGACCTCTTACGTTGCATTTCATGCCAACTCTCCATTGAAGTCCAGTTAAGCTCCGTTTCTTCATTTGTCAACCCAAGATATAGTTACCCTTTCCTTTCGGCATCCAATCATCTTCAATTGTGGGATCCGGATCGGGAACATTCTTTTATACCCAATATACCTGCATACGTTAGTGAACACACATACAGATATATGGTGGTCGACATCACCCATAACAGCAATCGACTAATTAAAGTCAATTCAACATAACAATCAGATCATATAAGGCATGGGGTTATAATGTGTTTCTCAAACTCTAATCATCTCAACCTTACAATCATATCCTAGAAACCTAGTCCTTCAACATAGGCAATTATATTTTTTCAGATAAGCACGTAGGATAATTAAGAAAGTCCGTTAGATGATATAAATTTGAAAAATATTCTTCCTCTCAATCAATGACTCTTTTTCTTGAAAAGTTTTAAAAGTGTCAAGTCATCGATTGAGTTTTTGATAATACGAAAACTCGATCCCGATTGATTTTCAAGCAACTCATTTTACCACCATTTAGAAATACAACAAATATTTTTCTGAAGAATTTTAGACGGAAAAACATTTGTGTAGGAACAGCAGTCCTTCGACATACTTTCCTTGTTTTGTTTTTAGGATAAGTGCACGAAATATTTTGAAAATAGATTTTGCGCAGCACTTTCCTTCCTTTAAAGAACGGGTTGCTATCTGAAATAATAGCAAGCCATAGTTTAAGCACGGGTTACAGTCCGAAATAACTGCAAGCCATTTTTTGAGACATGTTTAGAAAAGAATATTTACACCTCCTGCTCGAACTTCATCTATGGTCCCGTGCCATTATTGAATGACATTTCTAAGACCGTAGATGTTATCGATACCAGAAGACATGTCATGAGAAAACATATTTTTGGTATTTTGAAATTTTCGATTTTTATGGGTTTTGAAGGTTTTATATTTTTCTATTTTCTTTTGTTGGTTTTATATTTTGTATTTTGTTTTTCGAATAAATATTTACAAGGATAGAGTAGATGATATAGTTTAAGAAGATGATGATACGAGTACCGAGATAAGGATATCAAGCAGCCCGTTGTAGAAGATAGAAGTCATCATCCCTAAAACTTTCACCACCAAAGCAATCGAGGCTCTTGAATCGAATAAAGAAATTGAACCATCCGAAAGTGAGACTTTGCGCTTCCCCAAACCAAAAATCCTATAGATGAGCAGATTCAAGCTCTATTTCAAGCTTGCTTTAGCCAGTGCACAAGGAAGCACACCTTTATCATAAATCCACCGCTCCATTTAAGAACGATAATCGAGGATCTCCATTCGGGTTATATCATCAACAAGAAGAACAACAATCGTATCATCTCACACATAAAATAATCTTCTCAAATTTCATAACCATCAAGTCCAAGCAATCCATTCCAAAAGGTGTCAAGAGAACACTTCCCGTGTAGTTGAAAAAATGCGATCGATCTCTTAGTATAATGCTCAAGAACTCTCCCGAATACACTTCATGAGGGAATGAAGAACACCTTCCCATGTTCACATTTTTCTTCCGAGATGAACGTGTATGGAGCTCAAGAACCCGGTACACCAATATCCAAGAACTCTCCGAATACACATCAAGAGGGTAATGTAGAACACCTCCCTATGTTCACATCTTTCGTCCTCGATGAATGTGTATGAAGCTCAAGTATCCAAGTATACCAATACACAAGGAATGAATAATCGATAACATTGAAGAAGCGTGCCAAGTCATCGATTATCTCTCGGGTGACAATCTCTGCGGATGTCAACACCGAATAAGTGATTATATCTCGAATCACCGATTAAGCACTCAAGTGAAACAAATGAGCATCCCCAATGTACACGATCTCTCCCCGATCATTGCGATACCATCGAAATCACCACACACTAGTGTACCTCTTTATCTTCGAAACTTTTTCTAACATCACTTCCCCACGTAGTTGGAATAATAACACTTAACGCCTTAATGAGTAAAACCTTGAGTTTCTCTCGGTCATGACATTTGTTTTCCGGGATATCTTCAATCACTTAGAAGAATTAAGTTCATCAAGTTTACTCGTCATGAGTCAAACCTTGATTTCTCTCATGTAATAACATTTGTCTTCCGGGATATCTTCAATTTCTTAGAAGTATTAAGTACATCAAGTTTACTCGCTTTGTGATGCTTGTCTCCTTCCCCCTTTCTAGTTTTGATACTTGAAATCAAGAATTCTTTGAATGCCCAATACTTGAAATTTGTTGAGAAGATCGCTTGAAGTCTTTGTGAGAATCAACTTGTCAAGACTCACTCGACTATTTTTATCAAACCTTATGTAGACAATTTGAAGTGACCATCAAGAAGAAAACCGATATACCCTACTTGAAATCAAGTCAACTTCCCACATTTGTATCTTAAGCTTGCACCTAATGATGGAAGAACGGTGTAGAGAATTTATGCTTCAAGCAAATCTCTAAGTACTCACTACCTAAACAAAGTATGAGACATTAACACCTCTTGCGATTATCCACACCGTCATATGCGTGTGACATCGAGTAAAACAAAGTAACTCCTAGTAGTGATAGTTAACCGTGTCTTCAACCATCCACCTCATCGCTTGGTAACTAGATAAGCCAAGTCTTCAACTCAAATTCTTAAGCCCGAGCAAGTTATCAAATAAGAACACGCCTTTGTGAAAGTCAACTTCAATCTCAAATAAGTGATAAATGATTAATTCAAGTAATCACCTTGTGTCAAATGTCCAACAATAGTCAATATCAACGTCTCGAGTAGTCATCGCTAAAGAATATGAGCACGTCTAATTGGGAATTGAATCGATTTGTAACTTTCACCCAATTAGTGCTCTCCCTAAACCGACAACTGCTTGATAAATGCCCGGATAAAGAAGAAGTCTTTAGATCGTTAAATGCAACTCGCCTTTAGTCTTCTAACATGTAGCGTAAAATGTAGAATGATCAGACTCGACCTTCTTCAAGATTGTGCGGTTGGGAATAGAAAGTTAACATCTTCAACTCACCAAAAAAGAACATCACCAAAAAAGATCCCAATCAACTTACATCTTGCAAATCTCCTTAACTAAAATCCTCCCAATCAAACAAGAACAGAAAGATGTTCATCAAGGAAATCAACAATCGAGCCGCAACGAACACACAAGATGGTAACACCAAACTACCAATCACATCAAACAAGAACGGAGATTGTTCGAATCATCATGTTGATGTATACGTGAAGCATTAACCGAAGCACTTTGTCGATAAACTCATCAATCCGAGTGAAGATGTCAACCAACGGCTCTTAGAAGAGAAAAACTCCATGTGAAGATTACCCGATAATAAGAAGCTCGGTTCTTTCATGAGTTTAGAGCCGTATGACCATTTAAATTCTCAAATATCAATCAACCAATGCAAAAATTCACACTTCTTCTCCCCTCAAGAATTGCATACGGAGATGCCATTCTTGACTAAATAAGTTAAAATCATCCGAAAGTTCTATTCACACTTCTCTCCCAAAATCAGCACGAGATGTCGCCATCTTCATTATAATCGAGCAAGTGGAATGAGAAAACAATCGATGGTAGCCCGTTCACTTTATGACCAAGCGCATGGAAAAGCATGAAGCATGTTGATGAGAATGGTCATTAATTAGAAGATTTCTCTTCTTGAAGATAAAGCGCATCAAACGATACTTTTCTTTTCTTTAGAGAACGAGGCATGAACTGTTGTGTTCATACGTCATAAGAAGATTTCTCTTCTTTCGAAGATAATGCGCATCAAACGTACACATTTCTTTTCTTTGAGTACGAGGCTGATAATGTGAGCAGACGTCATAATCTCTCTTTTCGCCTCTCTGGAAAACATGTAATTAACCCCATTATCATTCAAGAGGCTCTTTGTAGTGACAACCGATGGAGAAAACCCAATATGATGAATTTGACCTCAAGTAAACTAACCCCGAACTCGTGACTTAAACTTGCACATATGTAACAAAGAGCGGTGTCGAGACTTCATCCTCCATTAAATCTCTAAGTACTCTATACTCTTCAACCAACCAACCATCGGTATAAGACGACATCACCTCTTGAAAATCCACAATTGAATGTGACATTTGAGCACTACAACGTAACTCCTTAAAGTGATAGTTATTTTGAGATGATAAGAGCCCAATTCCCCCAAGCGGTAAAAGAAAAGTTAAAGGTCACTCAACAATAACTAGATTTCCAAGTCTTCATTTTAAATAATAAGCTTGAACAAGGATCATGAAGAATCTTCATCCAACCATCCCCGATACCTTCAGATACTAAGTACACTCGCCCGTGATAATTCACTTCAACCTCAAATAAATAATACCGAATTAACGCCGTTGTCACATCTTCTGAACTGCTCAAATCTAGCCTCCTTTGACTTTTTAAGTGAACTATGATAATGGTTTCATCCCGACCATGGTTTAATGAGCATAACCCCGTAAAACTTTGAAGTAACCAAACCGCCATGACGAATATCCAAACACACATCCAATTCATGAAGTACACCTTTTATCCTTCTTCAAGCGTAAACCGTGACACCAAAGATCAAAAGATCCGAATTACACTTTCTTTCTCCAAGATGGTTCCATTATTACGGATTTTACAACTCTATGGTTTAAACCGAGAAATAGTATCTTTCGCGGATTTTACAAAACCAAGAATAAACCGTAAGATAGATCCGAAATGCACTTTACTAATACCGGGATGTTTCCATTGTCACGGATTTTACAAGTCTATGATTTAAACCGAGAAATAGGTTCTTTCATGGATTTTACAAAATCAAGACAAAACCGTAAACAATGTCAGCTTGAATGTGTTACGACGACTTTGGTTTCAGTGAATATCTGTTTTAGGGGAACATGCAGTGGTTCTTCAACGAATCATAATCCAACATCAACAAAATCGTCAACCATCCAATAAACACTTTGGTAAACACATCATTCACGCATTCTGTCGGCTATAGTAGAGACCACATGGAGAATTAAACCCGATATGTCAAACTTGATCATGAAGTAAAACTCCCCAGATTTGTTACTTAACCTTGTACTATTCCTTGTGAAGAAGAAACGGTGCACCCAATGTACAAAACCTCTTGACATTCTCAAAAAAATGAGACACCGAAGTGATAGCAACGTTGTTAAGCGAGAAAGAATCACAAACGTAACTAAATAGCCAAGTCTTTATCACACTCTATAAAAGCCCAAACAAGTCATCTTCGCGGAATAGTAGAACGAAAGAAGACGAAATAAGTAAACATGCCCGAAAAACCTTCACAAAGCCAAATAAGAAATACCAAATATAAACCACCCCAGTCAACATTGTTCATCCATCAATTCAAGCCGTGATATACAATTCTCCGTATAATGCATAAGCCAAAGTATCAAACCCCATAGCAACAAGTCTCATCATTTCATCAATGCTCATCCAAAATCATTGTCAAATCTCATCGACGATCTCATCGTTAAATCTTATAAACCTCATATTATCAAATCTTAATCATGAGAAACCCAATTAATCAAGATTTATCTCGGTTCAGTTCAATATCCAAGTCTAATACTTCATATATGCAAACATATCCGATTAAAAGCCCATATTCGGATTATTAACAACACATCTTAACAAACATTCTTCGTAGGCAAGACTTCATATTAACTCAACGGTATCAAAAGAGGTCCATCACACTTCAGTACAAATCAAATAATACCACTAGAACTCGTGACTAATGAGAGATACTCATCATAATGTGACTTATGGCATTCTTGTTTAAAGAGTACACTTGACCCGATTCAATTTACCACAACACACGGCCCATAAGTAATGGCCCATCCAATCAACAAAGACACCTTATCCATTTTTTGAATTGACAGCCCAAGGAGTCCAAGATGGTCAATCTGCTCAAGCCCATGAGTCCACCCGTATGTTACCCTAATAAAGTGGTATAACTCTCATCTTTTGACACAAAGTAATATGTTAACAACTCTTACAGAACCCTAAACTCTCTCCAGTTTTTTTACCGCCTCCCTCACTAATATCCACTCACATCAGCTTCACCAAATCGCCAAAAAATAATCCAACCTCATATACCACTCGTTCCTTCCGTGATCATTCGAATACAATATTCGACCTATGTAACAAGGATGATCAAAGATACAAGCGACGACATTAAATAACTCACTCATACCATGTTGACCTCGCCACGTGGATGGCTTCGAGGATGGCTTGAGGGTACAACATCAAAGCCACGTAGGTTTCATTTGGTAATCATGCATTAGAATATGAAACGAATCAAGAAAATGGATTAACAAAGTTGTTAACATCATTTCTTAAATTCGAAAATTGTCACAATCTGATCTATGATGTAAGTTTATTTCGTGATAAGGGCTCTTGGAAGTCTTGATATATCATTTAAGTGCCACGAAATAATTCTGAGATCTCGTAAAGATATGTCATTTAGTTTCATTTAAACCGAACAAGAAGGAGATGAAACCCTAATGGTTTTGATCTTACGTCAGTTTGTTTCGAATATTATCACAACCTTTGGATCGATGATGGTTTTATTTGTTATTCGTGTTTGAGGCTCTTGATAGCCTTGAATGTTTTTCATTATGAGAACCACGAAACAAATTATCTGAGGTCTCGTACAACAATTTTCCTTTACCAATAACGAGTCCTAGAGTCACGATTGAGAGTTGGGGAGTGATGTGAGGGTTTTTGAAGTGAGTCTAGGTCTAGGATTAGTTGTTTGAATAGGATTTGGATCTGATTTATCTTTAGATATCACGTATAAGCTTTCATGGACCGAGGATGGTTTACGTTGAACCTGAGGTCGAGAGGTTGTTTAATGGTATGTGATTGTGAATATTGGTATTGGTCATAAGGTTTAGTGGTTGTGGTCAATATATCATTCATCTTCTTCTTCATTTCGCTTCGCCTAATTCGCTAGGTCAATGGTGTCAAGTCGCTAGAGACAATTGTCTTGAGTCAACTCGCTAGCCAAGTCGCTAGGACAAGTCGCTAGCCAAGTCGCTAGGACAAGTCGCTAGCCAAGTCGCTAGGACAAGTCGCTAGCCAAGTCGCTAGCACTAAGTCGCTAGCACTAAGTCGCTAGCACTTAGTCGCTAGCACTAAGTCGCTAAGTCGACTCGCCACGACTTGTTAAATAACAAGTCGCTAGGTATTGTAAGTAGTCAAGTCGCTATGTTTAAGCATAAGTCGCTCGCAATACAATGAATCTGACATCTTGAAATGATAACTCGCTAGCAAGAAATTATGAGTTTTCCGACCTCTTTTCCGACCATATTCATACAAGACCCGAACTCATAAAACCGCTACATATAACAACTTTTGACCCATGTTAGACCACGTAAAATAATCATAAAGTTGCACTTTTTCGGACTGTTATGACTCGATTCAAAGATAGACCCGTAAAGTGTCATAGCACATCATTTAGACAAGCGATATTGACCACATGAATAAGACCAAGACCGGTTTGGACACAAGACACCAAGCGATGTAAACTTTAAAGTGATAAGGGACCAACACATATTTTACCAAAATAAATACATCAAAACATGTTAAACACTAATAACACAAACAAGTATGAAAAGAATTTTCCGAAAACAATAAAGGTTTGAGATCGGTTTAAACACGGTTCGAAACCACATACAAATCATCAAAACACAACAACCTTGGCTCGATACCAATTGTAGGATCTTATTTTATTGTGTTTGATGATTCGGTGGTCTTGGGAGATCAAAATACATGTTTGCCATTTTAGAGAGAGAAAGTAGAGAGAGGGTGTTCTTGCTAGAGGTTTACACAAATTGTAGAGTATTAGATTATGAGCACCACCCTTCCATGGATGGAAGGGTATTTATAGTTACAAGAAATACGACCTCCTATCGGCTGTGGATCGTGGATACAGAGGGTAAAGACCCGTCCTTCCTCCACGGTGTTGCACTAAACTATTCTACGCTACAAACTAATAAATAAACTACTAAATAACTTGACTAACGACAAGTCTACGAGCTAACTTAAGCTAGATAACATTTGGGGTGACCGACTCTTCACTAAGAAATTTTCCAATTCCTAACA